>JARVZY010001998.1:0-282760 GCA_030686995.1 Artemisia argyi
AGCAGTACCTTCTTACTACTTTGAAATCTTCAATTGGGTATGTCTTGTATTCCCTTTTCGTCTGTATTCTTCTCCTTAGGGTTTACGTTGCAGATTCTGTAACTTTTTGCACATGAAATTAGACTGTCTAATGGGGTATTTATACTTTCTGTCTGAGGGCATGATGTGGTGCATCAACTAAGTTGATGCGGCGTATCTAGCTAACTTCGCGTGGGGTCCAAGATTATTATATTCTGGAATATATTCGTACACCATCTTTAGATGCGGCGTAACTTGAATCTCTATGGGGCGCATGTCCTTCAGTGTCTTGGATAATCTTTGGTGAAGTCTTAAGAATGATGCGCCGCATGTTAGAAATGTCATGCGGCGTATATGGAGTAGATAAGTCAGATCTTCTTCATTGACCAAGGTTTTATATGTGGTGCATAAGATAATTACATGTGGCGCATTCTTCAAAGTCAGGAGATGGTCTTCGAATTCATCTAAGTATGATCATATGGCATATCTGTCTAGAATGATACGGCAGTTCAGTAGACTTTTCCAACTTGATCCATTTAGCTCCATTTTACGTCCAAAATCACTAATATGTTTATAACTGAGAATTAGAAAAGTAAGCGATTAAGTATCAATTCTCATAGATAATATAGTAAAACAAGTCAAATACATAGGAAAAATGATGACAATAATATGTACTTATTTGATGTCATCAAATATCCACCCACTTGAACTTTACTTGTCCCCAACTAAACCTTAGATAAAAACTTATGAAAATGTATCCTAAATACAGATCAAGATGTATTTTTTTAGTTACGCACTCATTCATTTTATCATAATTGCACAACCAAAAACTTAACAAACTAGAAATAAAATACAATCTCTCAATCTCACAACTAATCTAATTCGCTCAATTGCTCGGTCGTGACGAATATTCTATAATAAGCTTGGCAAGGATACACATCTCCACCACTAAAGCAAAGGAGTAACAAGTCTAAATCGGTAAAAGGGTTGATAAGGATTAGGGTTAAACCTAGCTTCGTTTAAACATCTCCTGCATAAATTTAGTAGATCGCTAGCGCGAGTTCTCGACGCCTCAAACAACGAATGGCTACTAATGTGCTTCTTGGATCGCTGGCGCGTTATTTACATAACAGATGGTGATGAGGCGAAAAGTGTTACGCTTTTAGGGGGTCATTTAAGCCCTAAGTCATGATTATTTGATCAAATATTGCTTCAAATAGTTCTTTTTGTCATTTTAGGTACTTTGGAGAAGAAATCTGAAAAAGGAAGCATTTTGGACATTTTCGGAGCGAAAAGTGAAGAAAACGGCAAAGTCTCCAAAATCAAGCTGGAAATAGTACCGGACGGCGTGAACTTTACGGTTGACGGCGTTATGTGTTGGCAAATAGGTGGATATGAAGTTTACACGAGACGCGGCAGAAAGTTTTTGGGAATTAAAGAGTGATGGCGTCACCCTTTGGGACACCTAGGCCGTCAAGAGTAATTTACAAGGTGACGGTAAAGAGATGAATTACATGTGACGACGTCAGATTTGGATCTAGGCAATCCGAGGAGAGTATTGGCGGCTAGTTGACGGCGTCACATATACAACGTGATGCCGTCATATTGTATCTCTATATATAGTTTTCTAATTTTCATTCATTAACGAGAGAACTGTCACTCCCCCAAAATACCTGAATGGCAGCGGAATGGAATACCTGGGGGTGACTGTCATAGCACCACAGTTACAGTTATATTGAACGACCTAAAGTGTCGTTTGGAAAAATACATCGTTTGATCATTAAAAAATTCAGAGTTTACAAAACATAGGTCCCAAAAAGGTGTTGCAAGTTTATGAAAAACAAGTTCAATCCAGATCAAACGTTTCATAAGTGTAGGAAATATATATATGTGAGACGCGTCGACTCCGCGACTCCATGAAGGTCCAAATGCATGCAAGCAGGAGCTACCTTAATAACCTGAAAATACATTGCTAAAACGTCAACACGAATGTTGGTGAATTCCATAGGTTTGTAAGTTAAATCGTATGTACATTAGCCACAAGTATAAAGTAAACCGACAAAATGTCAAAAATGCTACATTGTCTCTTAAGCTCATGACCCCGAAGCTAGACATAATATTGTATTGGCCCCAAAAGAGTGTTTACCAGGCACTCAAATAGTTTGGACATGAAATGCATCCGTAATTCCGTTGGAGCAACCCAAACACGGATGGAGGCGTCGCCCTCAATAGATCTATTCACTCACTCTCGCTTGGCATTATAATTAACGGTCCATGATAATAAAGGGGACTTAACTTGGTAGTAAGGCAACTTAAGCAATGTATGGAATTTAATACTTGGGCATGTACAAAAATAATTGATGCAATGTATTCTCCCCCGTGGGATTTGAAATGAAATAAGTAATTGAAAACGGGGCTATGAAAACTCACCTGATGTGATAGTACAATGTGATGAAATGATCGGGACAACAAGGCGCGAACACTAGCCGCAACCTAAATGAATGAATATGATATACTTTAGATCATGAAATGATGTAATGAACGTTCATGCACATGATACCTATACCACTCGTAACTTGAAAATACTTGTTATTGTCAAAGTAAGGTATTTTCCATACTTAAGAAAAATAAGTCCAAATAGACTAATAAAAACTTGTCGTAATATATCGTATATAAAATGTTAGTGTTATATTCCTCGTTTTCAAAACCTTGAAATAACGTCTAGTAGTCGTATAAATAAGCCTTGGGTCGTACGTACTTCATTAATTAAGAATATAACTCTTGAACAATAAATCTAGAAAATATAGTATTTAGTATGTAGTTATATTATTTCTATTAGTGACTTTAAGTATATATATATATATATATATATATATATATATATATATATATATATAGTTTTGACGATTTTAAAACGTGCATAACTTTGTCGTTTTAAGTTCATTTTCCTCGTTCTTTATATCCACAGATTCGTCTTAACATGTATTAATATATTTTTGATAGTTCGGATCCATTAGATCACGTCTAACGCCTCTCTTTGTCCGTCGAAAATCGTCCAACAGCATGTTATATTTTCATAAAATAGTTTTCGTCGTTAAACTTGCAAAAATCATAACTCCTTCGTTATAAGCTCGTTTTAATCCGTTCTTTCGCCCACGGCTTCGTTTTTGAAAGTATTTTCTAAATCTTTGGTCAAAAATTACCCGTCATCTACTGAGTTTCCCACGTTTCAAAAATATGGACAGTAGGTATATATATTGTTTCAAAAACCATTTCTAAGGTTCCAATCTAGTTCCTACTTCAACCAAATCACTTTAAATCACAACAAAACTAGTCTAATTTTACCATACACCTTCTTAGGTTGTCATGGGTTCCTAAACATCATAAATAAAGTGGATCTAACAAGGATCTAACTATAATCTATTTCTAGGGCTCAAAAGTTAGATATATTTAAAATGGAGTGGTATAAATAACATATGCACGTAGATCTTGTATATATATCATATGAATCTTGTAAAAACTTGGTTTTAGCTTGTTTACAACTTTTTCTTGGAAAATTGATACTCCTTGCTTCCTGTTGTGTTTTTTGCCGTGCACCCCCAAAGAGAGAAAAAGAAAATGAGTTATCTTGTTTAGATCTTGTATAATGAGATGAAAAGGTGTAGATTTCGGTTATATATTTTATATATTAGACAAACTATGACAAACATTAATGGCATGGCAAAATTTTCAAGATTTGTAAGAAATAGAAATATGGGGGGGGGGGGGGGCTCCATTTAGTGAAAAAGAGAAGGAAAAGAGAGTTTGGTGTAAGAAAGTGGTTAATATTTAGGTATTATAATGTATATATTAATAGTTTTAGGGAATACCGGGTACCGAGTTAACTAAAAATAAATTTTAACAAAGTTAACCGGGACATAATAAAGTTGTAAAAAGTGTAAAAATATGTTGGGTATGAATATTGAGTGTTTGGATGATTATTGTTTAGTTTTTACGAAAACCGTCGTGATTAAATTAGGCGTACGATATTAATTAAATAAATTTCCAAAACTCCGGGTAAATTAATATTATAATTTTTATATCATTATTATGAGTATGAAATTATACTAGGATCGTAGTCGGGAGTGTCAGACGTGTTAGTCACATTATTGGTCGCGTGTTAACGTTTATTTAAAAATAAACATACGTAAAAAGTCAAATATATCAAAAGTATTAATTTGAATATCCTACGAGTGGAATAGTATGCAAATGTCATTATGATGATATGTAAGTTATTTCTAGACCGTATTAAATGTCCCTACTTATGATTTCAGGAATTCGCAGCTTAACATAACCGGTTACGCGAATTTAATTACCCGTCAACTAAATTTACGATGAAATGAATAAAGTACATGAATAGTGGTTTCTCTTCGGAAATGAATAGTGTCATGTGAATAGTAAATTTTCTGAACGCTTCTCGGAATCTCAAACTGACACCAAAAATGATGAATAGTAAAATGATGAATAGTGATCGGTGGATAGTAACTGATGAATAGTAACTTTCCGAGATAAATAATGAAATTTCGACATCTGAACAAGGACCTGAAATTACAAATTGTGACAGTCTTCCCCTCTAAAAGGAACTACGTCCCGAAGTTCAGTTTTGGTTGGTGATGCGTGGGAATCGCAACAGGCTTTACCTCTCGAGGGATCTCGAGAAGCTTACAACCCCCACCAGGCATTGTACCTGATCGTTGTAGTATAGTATAGTGGCAAGTACCGGGGGATTGATCCTTCAGCTTAGGAATAGTGTCGCTAGGATTAGAAAGCCTAAATTACTAGTTCTAAAGGTGAGGGATGATTATTTTTGTGTTTTTATATTTTTTAGAAAGCAATTAAAATATCGGTTTTGAAAGAGTGGGCGGAATTAGTTGCTATTCAACTAACCCAAAACTAAGATGCAATCAAAATAAAATACTAAAAATGTAAATAAACTAATTTATACTAAGGTTGTGAGCAGTAATTGGAGAAAATGTGTTTACTTAGATTTCACTACTCCCTAGATATCTTTTACACGTTAATTACTTGTTATAATTGCATGGATGACGGATTGTATTCCTTAATACCATTCATGGGGTGGCATACATAACTCCCCAATTCTATGAGCTCTTATCTCCTCCTACACCATGCCCAACACAACTATAGGGATTGTAAACAGTGGTTCATGCATTAAATACAACCAATAAAGACCTAGTACGCCTCGGTTCATGTTTCTTAAGACGTTCAAGCATGTTACCATTTGGAGATCTGCCAGTTTTCTTAAGCCTAACATATAAAATCATTCATCCAAGACAAGAATAAACAAGTAATCAACACATAATCAATATCTAGGTTTCATTAGATCTAAGCAAACACAAAGAAGATCTAGCCTAGCATAATGGAATTGAGACAAGAACAAGATATAGACAACCAACACATAGACATATTGATTGAATTAGAAGAACACTTATCTCAATTACAATGCAAGGTATCAAGGGTTTGGAACCCTTGAAAAACCTGTAAAAGTTGCACCAAAATCATCTTTAGGGTTTCTCCAAAACTTCTCTCTTTAATGTGAAAAACTAGAAAACTATATATAGGAAAATCGTGGTGACGGCGTCAAGAACAAAGGTGTGACGCCGTCATCTCGCCGCCAAATACTTCCTCGGACGGCCTTGATCTATTTCTGACGCCCTGCGTGACGCCGTCATGAGCTACGGATTTTAATTCTTGTGGTTTGATGCCGTCAAGAACAACTCTTGACGCCTTCATGTACTGTTCCAGCATGGAAAATTGAGACTTTGCCGTTTTCTTCAATTTTATGCTCCAAAAACATCCAAAATGGCTTCTTTTCCAGAATTCACTCTCCAAGTACCTAAAATCACAAAAGGAACGATTTAGGGCAATATTTGATCAAATAAATTCTGATTCGGGCTTAAATGACCCCCTAAAAACGGATCATTTTTCGCCTCATCATATACCCTTACACTTGAGATTTGCTTGTCCTCAAGCAAATGCGCTTTTATTCTACTCAAAAGACAAGTTAGGGGTCATTTAACACTAATATAAAAGTAATTACAACAAATAATCGTTCCACTAAAGACCAATAGACAAGCACGGAGGTCATATACAAGCACCTCACAAATAGTGTTTAGATACTCACATCTCTCGGGTGTAATAAAGTAATATAACATTATGGAAACGGAAGATATCTCTCACTACCTGTCATAGCAAAATAGATTACCATAGGCTTGGGAAAGGATCAAACCTCCACCACATGGCGTAAGCACCTAGGATAAACTATCAAAGAGGTCTTTTAAAGGGTTGTAACGTTAGGTATAGGGATATGAATTACACGGTTTTGTTGGATAAAGGGAGTTCTACTGGTGGCGAGTTAACAATCTTAGTTAATTACATGTACAATATGGCGTTGCTAAGCCAAGACTAGACTCGACTTAAGCTAATAAATGAAAAATAACAAAAACATAAAATGAACATAGAATAAAAAGGGATGGTAGTCCGTATGTTTTTTCTCTTTTCCTTTTTTCTATTTTTTTTTTTTTTTTTTTTTTTTTTTTTTTTTTTGCATACACTCTTACCCTACCATCCAAAATAAAACATCATAGGGGATGAGAATTCCCCTTACACTTGAATCTTTACATACTTTACATTAAACTAATCTAATGACTCGAATTAAGAAAATCAAAACACTTGGAGCACTTTTAAGATTAACGTACATATGGGGGTAATAAATGATGTTCTTCCCCATTACTCCATAAAATGAGTACTTACCCATGAGTCCCAATCGTCCCAAAACAATATGTACAAGGATATGACTCGACTTAGCAACCATGTAATCAATTAGAAAGTTAACTTAGGGTTTAACAAATAACAATAATGCACTAAAAATGAGCGCATACACGGAAGGCTAAGGCGATTTGGGTGTACATTTAAGTGGGGTGTAACAAATTCTTCCTTTAAGTAAAATGCTTAAAGTTAGAAACGAAAAGATAGGCTCGGAGGGGTGTACTAGGGGTTTCGTGTACTAAAAATGAGTACAACGCTAAGGGTGTGGGAAAAATTAGTTGACTTAACTAGCCAAGTAATATGACTTAAATGGTCAAGTAATCATGATACGGGTTTAACACAAGGGTGATCCTAATGCCTCTTATCATGTAGTAAATCCTACTACACGAATGTAGTCTCACTAGCGGTCTCGGGATGCATCACTAATGCAAGTTCTAGAATCTAAATGCTACCGGTACACTCATAAGCACTAATAGTAAATGCTTTTCCTATCAAATCTAAAGGCGAACCTCACAATTTTGGGTGGAAAATTTTTCTGAATATACGGTTATGTGCTAGTCATACAATCTCCTATCCATGAAACGCTTGCTATGGCTAAAGTTTCACTCCTAAATGTTGTAAAAAATTTTAAATTTGGCGCTAAAATTACACTAACAAGTATTTCTCATAGTTTTATTACACATCTACTATCAAACAAGACAAACTCAAGCGAAAGTGCATATGTAAGGTATCATCTTTTTACCCTCCCCTTACACTTAAGATGAACATTGTCCCCAATGTTCAAGTAAAGAATGTAAAAGTGAAAAAGTAAAGAGAATGAAATCAAATACTCCCCTGATTCGCTCGGTATGGATTATAGGTGGCCAGGTTAAATCTTCCTCCAAGAAAATGAACAATCAATGCTTCCCTTCCATAATATAAATCATCTCCTTGTCATACATAACCTGTAAATCCTGACAAAAATAGACAAGACAACCTCGCGTAAAATCGGCGGCATCCTATATAAGTTGCTAAATCCTAGAAAACAAAGTAAGATATAATGCTTCTGGAATGAAGTTTGCAGATTTCTTGGAGATTATAAAACTTAATAATTCACAAAAACTATGAGAATCCGCTAGAAAAACAAAACCGGTAAAATTTCCAGATTTTAACTCCTGACGCTGTCAAGAGTAAAACTCTGACACCGTCAGAATGGACCTGCAGAAATTCGTATGTTAAGTTTCCGGAAAATTTCTGGAAAAACTTGGTTCTACTTCCTGGAAAATCCTGCAAAACTTCATTATGACTCAATACAAGCATTTGACTCTAACAAATACGAATACACATGTTCATTTATTATTGTGGAGAATCATGATCGGTTTGTTTCTTAAAAACATATTTAGGGTTTCCCCTTACACTTATCTTTTGCAAAAATACTTTTAGGTTGGAGTTAAGACTAGGCCAAACAACATAGTAAAGTATTTCCACATTTTAATTGAGAAACATGATCAACCAACAATAAAAATAAAGCATGCATACGGAAGCAAATAACAATCAAACAATTAAAATCACACAAAACATGGGTTGCCTCCCAAGAAGCGCTTTTCTTTATTTACGAGTCTTGTAGCTAGACTCAAGGTCATGGGTTACCGTGTATCGCTTATGCTCACATAACCAAGTGTGAGCCATCTAATAGTCGCCTCATCTTTCTTATATTCATCTCCTAACTCTAAGCATCCACGATAGTATCTTTTGTTTTTTTTCATGAGTATACTTAAGTCCTCTTTTCTTATCATTCTCACTTAGCATTTCTATAGGCGGATACCTACTACACTTTTCCATGGAGAAATCCTTGAACCTAGGGTGTGTGCGGGGCATTTGATAGACAAATTCTTCATCCCCATTCGAGAATGTAATTAACCCTTCTATGAGTTTTTCATCGAGGTTGGTCAACCGTTTGAAAGGTCTTCCAAACACAACTTGGGTCAATTTATCATCAATAGATTCTCCTAGATTCTCCATAACCATGAACTCAACAAGATAAACCAAACTTCCTACAAACACATGCAATGGTATTGCCTTAGCAATAATGTTTTCTCCTTTGTATTCTAACTCATCTACCATGATTTTATTGTATTCATTACGTGAGATTATGTTCATTGGAAGAGATGAGTTGAGATAGGCGTTAAAGCTCTTAAATCCGATTTTACAGGGAAATTGCATGTTGAATGAGCTATCACACTCACTCCTAGTTCTAGGGTCAACATACCTAACAGGGTTTATTTCTTCTTCCATCCTATTCTCATTAATCACATCACCATCATCAAGATCCTCATCGGAGTCTGAATAGTAGAAAGGACTAGCCCTATGGTCATCATCATGATCAGACTCTTCTAACTCAGAATTATTGTCAAAGTGGTGGTTGGGTAAGAGGTTAGGTGGGTTCTCATTTTCTGCTAAAGGAAGTGCGGCGGGCATTTGGAAAATCCTATGACGAAAAACACGAATAACAGGAATCAAACGATCAATGTTATTGTTATCCATCGAAATAGTTTACGAACAAAGGACACAAAGAAATAAGATAGACTAAAGAAGACCTAAAAAAATAAAAAAAATAAAATCTTACTAGAAAGGAATCTAGCAAGTAGACCTAATAAAAAGAAATTCTAACCTAGACAATAACTATTCCCCGGGCTGCGGCGCCAAAAACTTGATGCGTGGGAATCGCAACAGGCTTTACCTCTCGAGGGATCTCGAGAAGCTTACAACCCCCACCAGGCAGTGTACCTGATCGTTGTAGTATAGTATAGTGGCAAGTACCGGGGGATTGATCCTTCAGCTTAGGAATAGTGTCGCTAGGATTAGAAAGCCTAAATTACTAGTTCTAAAGGTGAGGGATGATTATTTTTGTGTTTTTATATTTTTTAGAAAGCAATTAAAATATCGGTTTTGAAAGAGTGGGCGGAATTAGTTGCTATTCAACTAACCCAAAACTAAGATGCAATCAAAATAAAATACTAAAAATGTAAATAAACTAATTTATACTAAGGTTGTGAGCAGTAATTGGAGAAAATGTGTTTACTTAGATTTCACTACTCCCTAGATATCTTTTACACGTTAATTACTTGTTATAATTGCATGGATGACGGATTGTATTCCTTAATACCATTCATGGGGTGGCATACATAACTCCCCAATTCTATGAGCTCTTATCTCCTCCTACACCATGCCCAGCACAACTATAGGGATTGTAAACAGTGGCTCATGCATTAAATACAACCAATAAAGACCTAGTACGCCTCGGTTCATGTTTCTTAAGACGTTCAAGCATGTTACCATTTGGAGATCTGCCAGTTTTCTTAAGCCTAACATATAAAATCATTCATCCAAGACAAGAATAAACAAGTAATCAACACATAATCAATATCTAGGTTTCATTAGATCTAATCAAACACAAAGGAGATCTAGCCTAGCATAATGGAATTGAGACAAGAACAATATATAGACAACCAACACATAGACATATTGATTGAATTAGGGTTTCTCCAAAACTTCTCTCTTTAATGTGAAAAACTAGAAAACTATATATAGGAAAATCGTGGTGACGGTGTCAAGAACAAAGGTGTGACGCCGTCATCTCGCCGCCAAATACTTCCTCGGACGGCCTTGATCTATTTCTGACGCCCTGCGTGACGCCGTCATGAGCTACGGATTTTAATTCTTGGGGTTTGACGCCGTCAAGAACAACTCTTTGACGCCTTCATGTACTGTTCCAGCATGGAAAATTGAGACTTTGCCGTTTTCTTCACTTTTATGCTCCAAAAACGTCCAAAATGGCTTCTTTTCCAGAATTCACTCTCTAAGTACCTAAAATCACAAAAGATACGATTTAGGGCAATATTTGATCAAATAAATTCAGATTCGGGCTTAAATGACCCCCTAAAAACGGATCATTTTTCGCCTCATCAGTTGGTCTCTGAAGTATATTTGGTAAAAATACGTGGATACTTGAGTTGCATTTGGTCTCCCCGTTCCCAAGTAAATTCGGGACCTCTTCAGGAATTCCTACGAACTTTCACGATAGGAATTCGACTTTGCTTCAACCGTTCGACCTCACGGTCCATGATTTCTACTGCTTCTCCTATCAGGTTTAGGTTTGTCATTGGGTTGGATTACTTCCAATGGAATTATCTGTGACTAATCTGAAAGTCATTTCTTGGGTTCTGAAAATGTAAAACATGTTTGTGTAATCTGCTACTTTCCGTCAAGGCTCAAGTCTAAGGGTTACTGGCCTACTCTGTCTGAAGTATTAAATGGTCCAGTGTACATCGAATTTAACTTCCCGGATTTTTCTAAATGGTGTCATGTCTTTCCTAGGCAGAACTTTTAACGTGATCTTGTTACCAACTTGAAATTCTAATGGTTTACATCTTATTAAACTTGTAACAAATCCTTAATTTGTAAGAAATTCTTGGTTATTTCATGAAAGCGTATAGGAATAGTGAGTTGGGCTTTTTCCGAGTTCGGTCCGTCAGTCGATAGTCGGCGCTTCTTGAGGTTTACAATGTGATATGGGTAATATATGTTGCTGAACTCTGCCAGAACTCAAATTTTTATGTCAGATGGTCGATTCTAAAACGAATCTTAAATGGTCCAATATAATAGAGGTTCAATCTCTCGTGTTACCAAAATTGTATCATGCCTTTCCAAGGCAAAGCTTTCAACTTAGTTCGTTCTCCCACTTGAATCTAGTTGGTTTGCTATTCAGGGATACCCAATCCGCATGATGTGCGTCATGCACCAACCTGACTTCTACCATTTTCTCGTTGCTTGTAACTGGTTCTTGACTTGTGAAATTTCCTTTGTTGTTCCATAGTTTAGTTCTAGACCAATGAATTTAACTTTCTGATTTTGGTCTGTAAATGGGTAATTGGTACTTCGACCATAGAGTGCCTCAAATGGTGTAGTCTCTTCGCTCGTGCGATAACTATCATCGCAAACGGATCTGATTTATGATAAATGGATAGTCCAACCATTTCTGGAGTCAATCGCTCACTCTCTGAGCATATATTTCCTATGTTTGAATTGTCCTCTCGATCTGACCATTGGTCTGAGGATGATAGGCGGTGTTTACATCTAAAAGGGGTTCCGAAGGAAATCTTAAAATGATTGCTAGAAGTCTGAGGTGATTCGATCACCTTTATCAGGAATAATTGAAACGGTTACAATGAATCTGGTGACTAATTCTACAATGTTATACTTTTCGAAAAGGACGCTATACGAAGAAGATTGAATATGGGTAATAATTTTGATTCCTTGTGTTTTGGTCTAATGGATGCTACAACATGTGTCTTTCTTTGCCTATTGTGTTTGGTCTCCATCACCGACGTGTGTAATTGCTGTATAGTGTCCCTCCTAATTTCCTTCATCACGTATTCCAATATTCTTTATTGTTAAATCGCAAAACCCTAAATGCATAAGCGATCTTGTAAGGTGATTGGTTTTCAAAATTTATCTCGTGATTGTGAGTTTTGGTAGAAATATTTTTCCTGAATAAACGAATTTAGAAAATGGAACAAATGGTTTACTAAAGGACGCTATACGAAGAAGATTGAATATGGGTAATAATTTTGATTCCTTGTGTTTTGGTCTAATGGATGCTACAACATGTGTCTTTCTTTGCCTATTGTGTTTGGTCTCCATCACCGACGTGTGTAATTGCTGTATAGTGTCCCTCCTAATTTCCTTCATCACGTATTCCAATATTCTTTATTGTCAAATCGCAAAACCCTAAATGCATAAGCGATCTTGTAAGGTGATTGGTTTTCAAAATTTATCTCGTGATTGTGAGTTTTGGTAGAAATATTTTTCCTGAATAAACGAATTTAGAAAATGGAACAAATGGTTTACCAAATAATATTTTTCTTGATGATTCAAAATTCAATAGCTATAAAAATGTGTAACTGTCTTCAAAAATATTGTGAATAGGACTGTTTACCAAAGTTTGATGTTTATATATTTCTCATTGTACAATGGTTTTGCTAAATATTGACCAAAAAGGATCGTATTTGTTCAAAATAGGCAATTCAAAAATTATTTTCTACTAGATATGTGATTTGTATAAACGCAATTTTTACATCAACTTCAATTAAAAGTGAAAACACTAACAAGGATAAAATAGTAGGATAGGTAATGTTCGCATAAATGCATAGATGTCTAACGTTTAGTTCCTGATATTGGAAGATGCCTATTGATGGGTATCTGGCAAAACTACAAGCCTAGGTATTCAACTAACTTAAGTCCTGAAATGGTTTATCATTGAAATTGTCATCATGTTTGGCAAAATGAGGGTGTCCATTGATACTATGTTGATGAATGTCTATTTTATTTCCACATGAAGCGAGGGAGATATGCTTGGGCCTATTGCCTCTCTTGATGTATAGATGAGGTTATCTAGAATTTCTTGAGGACACAACCCTTTAGGGGAATCTATATCGATATCCATAATTCGAATCAATTATTCTTTGCGAAAACTCACTGCAGGGAAGTTTGCGTATAGATGAGGCCATGTTTAATTGGAATGCTTTACGGTATTGGTTAAGAGGTTTGGTTTATCTCTATAGTGTTGTTTAGCGCACCTTCACAGTGTGTTTGATCCTGCAACTCAATCTAGTTAGTACTTTTGAATGATAGTATTGGACAACTAGGTCAGAGATGGTGGTTCGGATGGTCTCGTGGTATCTTAGAATTGTTGTTGAGTTATAAATTGTCTTACTGTATACTCCTAGTCTAGGTTAGTAGTTATGTAATCCTTTCATTGTTTTTCTTGTATCGAGGAATCCTCCTAGTAATTGATATGGGAAGTCTCTCCTAGGGAAATCAATGGAAAAATCCAACTTAATGGCCGAGTAAGTGACAAGTGAGGTAAGTATCCAGGGAGATTTGTCAAAAAGAGATGTTTATGAAAAAGCTTATTTGTTTACAACGCTTTGGAATGAAGATTGTTATTAACAATCCCTAAAAAGTAATTATTTTCTTCATAGCATAATCCTTCCTGAATTATACATAGGTGATCAAGCTATGTATAATTGAGGACTAATGATGCAATGCTTGAGTTAGTCAAAATAGCATTATTTTTTTTTTCTCAAAAGTTTTAGATGGTGTTCAACGTTTTGTTTTGAAAAATGGTATTCTAGTCATTTCCTTTCAAGTAACATGAAAATTGTTTCGCGTAATAATAGTAAATACTTGGTGCAATAACGGAAAAATCAATTTATCGGTTAGCAATAAAATAGCTTATTTTAAAAATTCTGTAAAACAATTTCCCCATATGATAGTAAAATAGTTTGAAGTAAAATTCGTTGAATGGTTTATTGGATACATGGGTGAATCTTATGGTATGGTAATAGTCTATTAATCCGCTTATTTAAAGAATGTAAACATCTTAGTTCATAATAGGGCAGTGGTTTATGATAATGAAGTGGTCAAGAATATGGTAGTGATATTAAGAGCGTGAAAGATGAACGTGTCTTTAAGGAATCTACAATCAACTGATGGGGATAGTCTGTGTGTGAAAGGATATAGGGCAGAAATTTGGTGCCAATGATTTGAAGTATTCAAGAATTTATGCTAGGTAAAGATCGCATGTTCAAATGTGTAATCCCTCTAGGCATGACTAAAAGGTATAAAGAATGGAAATTGTTGTACGGGTGATCTGAGTCAAGTAGGTACCACATCGAATGATGTTTTGATTTGCCATGAATGCAAGCTAAATGCCTTATGGTCAGGTGAAACTTTTTGATATCCTTTCATGAAATGAGGTCTTGTCCCAATGTGACTAAACTATATCGATCTCCAAAAAGAATATAAATTTTGTTGAGTAATTGTACCTTGATCTTTTAATCCAACGAGCTTATACTAGCGTGAGGGTCTTATAATATGGAATGAGCGAAAAAGTTGTAATTTGAAGTAGTGGTGTTAAGGCATGGTGTATCAATATTGGCAATCTCTGGTAGAGGGGTTTCTTTTGCATCTAAGGTCAAATAGTAAGTAGGTATAGTGGTTGCTTTTGAGATTCGTTCATGAGTTATGTGTGTTCCTTCTTGGAGATATGGTTTCTAAAATTAACAACATTTATTTGAGTGAAACATTGTGAAATTTGGTTATAATTGTATTTTGGAGTGACTTTATTTGAAGTTTGTAATGAATATAGTTATGTTAAAGATGTGACTACGAAATATTTTGTATTTTGATAAAAACAATATCTCATATATATATATGTCTTTTGAAAAAGGGAGTTCAAGAAGATTGTTGCTTAAACAAAAATGAGTTTTAATCCGACCATTGAAAATCAATAATTTGTCGTACTTCGTAAGGTTTGCAAGAAATCTTTTTGTTTGTACAAAAATTTAATTTGACTTTGACTTACATGAATTGTTATTATATCCGAAACACGAAAAATAGGGCAGTCACTCTTATCTTGGTCAACATGACCATTTAATCGTAAAGACATCTTCGTCTTTATTAATCCTATTGTCTTACTTGCATCTTCCCAAAGTTGTAATTACATGTTAAATCTACTAATGTGACCACCTTGGTCGGTAGAGTGTTGCTAGAGTGACTAATGATGTAATCATCGACTTAGAATGTGGTGTAATCAAACTTGATAATGAAGGGAGGGTTGTGATGAGTTCCATTATGATGGTATAATACCGTTCAAAGCATCTTGTTTGTTTATTGTGTTATGGAGATATGAGTCGATCATATCTAAGATAATATAGAGTCCTTGGGATAGATGCCACCCTTGGGCGATTTGTTGCAATTCTTATTGTGTTTGTGAGGCTTGTGGTATTATTCAGAGTGTATTGTCCAAACACTCTTGGGTAATCTCAAATAATTAGAGATCATCGTCTAACGATGAAGAGTAGTAGGTTGTCAAGCAGTAGAGGCTCTCAAATTCTCACCAACCTCAAACCTATAAGGTGGTGTAACGTGTGGTAGATGGTAATGGTATGTCAAATAGTGGTTGCTTCTCAAGCGGCCTGTCATATATGGGTGTAGGGTCTCTGAGATGTGATGGTGCTGGTGGTGCTTTAGATGATGAGAATAAAATCGATGACGATGAGATCCTAGTGGTGAGTTAGGAGACGATGGTGATCATAGTGAATGGAATACTACCCTCTTTCGCGCTATCTCGCGACATCTAAGAGGTAAAACTGAAGTACGCACTATGGGATGACCAATAGTGAAATAAGTAGCTGACGGTGGTGGTAGTACCTGAGTAGTAAGCGCTCTACTAGTGTAGGAAAGAAAACATACTATCTCCCTTGCAATAAGCATCCTAATAGGTCCATTAAGATTAAGTCTGAATACTCTACCAAACGTCATTCTATGTATGGGCTGGATGATAGGAAAACCCTGTTCCTATACAACTCAATGGTGTTAATGGCGGCGTAAATGCAACTGGTGGTACAATGGTAGTGGAAGATGACAAGGCATCTTCAATGTTGGAATCCGATGAAAGGATGACAGGGTGTGTATCTGAAGACATGTCACTTCTGAACCAGGTCAATATAATTATATATGAGTATGGGTATAAATAACTCGCACAGTGTGTGCATGAAACAACATGTATAATGAATATGCACCTATGATGAAATGATGAGATGCTATGATGATGTGGTTATAGTCTAGGGTCCAAGATACATCCTAGTTCGCTATAACCTTAGCCCTGATGCCAATCTGTCACACCCCCAAAATACCTGAATGGCAGCGGAATGGAATACCTGGGGGTGACTGTCATAGCACCACAGTTACAGTTATATTGAACGACCTAAAGTGTCGTTTGGAAAAATACATCGTTTGATCATTAAAACATTCAGAGTTTACAAAACATAGGTCCCAAAAAGGTGTTGCAAGTTGATGAGGCGAAAAATGATCCGTTTTTAGGGGGTCATTTAAGCGCGAATTCGAATTTATTTGATCAAATATTGCCCTAAATCGTTACTTTTGTGATTTTAGGTACTTTGGGAGAGAAATCTGGAAAAGGAAGTAATTCGGACGTTTTTGGAGCATAAAAGTGAAGAAAACACCAAAGTCTTAATTTTCCATGCTGGGAACAGTAGGTGACGGCGTCAAGAGTAACTCCCTGACGGCGTCAAGAGCAAAATTCCATGACGACCCAGTACAGATTTGCCGGCGTCACGAAGGTAGGGCGTCAAGAGTAAAAGTCATGACGGCCTGGAAATGATTAAGTCTTGACGGCGTCAAATGTAGATCAAGGCAGTCCGAGAATAGTTTTGGCGGCGAGGTGACGGCGGCGAGGTGACGGCGTCACAAGGTTGGTCTTGACACCGTCAGACCCCTTTTCATATATATAGTTTTCTAATTTTCACATTAAAGAGAGAGAAGTTTTGGAGAAACCCTAAGTACGATTTTGGTGCGAATTTTACAGGTTTTTCAAGGGTTCCAACCCCTTGATACCTTTCATGTGTAATTAAGATAAGTGTTCTTTTAATTCAATCAATATGTCTATGTGTTGGTTGTCTATATCTTGTTCTTGTCTTAATTCCATCATGCTAGGCTAGATCTATC
This sequence comes from Artemisia argyi, assembly GCA_030686995.1. Lineage (NCBI taxonomy): Eukaryota > Viridiplantae > Streptophyta > Magnoliopsida > Asterales > Asteraceae > Artemisia > Artemisia argyi. The sequence goes on from JARVZY010001998.1 coordinate 17,416, forward strand.
TTGTGTTTGCTTGGATCTAATGAAACCTAGATGTTAATTATGTGTTGATTACTTGTTTATGGTTGTATTGGATGAATGATTTCGATGTTTGGCTTAAGAAAACTGGCAGATCTCCAAATGGTAACGTGCTTGAACGTCTTAGAAAACATGAATTGACGTGCACTAGGTTTTATTGGTTGTATTTAATGAAAAAGAGAAGAAAAAGAGAGTTTGGTGTAAGAAAGTGGTTAATATTTAGGTATTATAATGTATATATTAATAGTTTTAGGGAATACCGGGTACCGAGTTAACTAAAAATAAATTTTAACGGAGTTAACCGGGACATAATAAAGTTGTAAAAAGTGTAAAAATATGTTGGGTATAAATATTGAGTGTTTGGATGATTATTGTTTAGTTTTTACGAAAACCGTCGTGATTAAATTAGGCGTGCGATATTAATTAAATAAATTTCCAAAACACCGGGTAAATTAATATTATTATTTTTATATCATTATTATGAGTATGAAATTATACTAGGATCGTAGTCGGGAGTGTCGGACGTGTTAGTCACATTATTGGTCGCGTGTTAACGTTTATTTAAAAATAAACATACGTAAAAAGTCAAATATATCAAAAGTATTAATTTGAATATCCTACGAGTGGAATAGTATGCAAATGTCATTATGATGTATGTAAGCTATTTCTAAACCATATGAAATGTCCCTACTGATGATTTCATGAATTCGCAGCTTAACCTGACCGGTTACGCGAATTTAATTACCCGTAAACTAAATTTACGATGAAATGAATAAAGTACATGAATAGTGGTTTCTCTTCGGAAATGAATAGTGTCATGTGAATAGTAAATTTTCTGAACGCTTCTCGGAATCTCAAACTGACACCAAAAATGATGAATAGTAAAATGATGAATAGTGATCGGTGAATAGTAACTGATGAATAGTAACTTCCCGAGATGAATAATGAAATTTCGACATCTGAACAAGAACCTGAAATTACGAATTGTGACAAGAACTTTTGAAGGAACTTTACCACAAACCCTAGGTCGAATTTTCACCTTCTTGTAAGGGTTTCAAACCCTTCTTTCATCCATATTTGATTAAAGATAAGTCTTCCAATAATCATTCAATAAGTCTATGTGTTGTTTGATTCTATCTTATGCTTGTCTTTACTTTAACATGCTTGGCTAGGTTTGTTTGTATTTCCTAGATGTAATGAAACCTAGCTATTGATTATTGGTTGATTGTTTGTTATTAGTTGTTGTGGATGAATGATTTCGATGTTAGGCTTAAGAAAACTAGCTAATCTCCAATTGGTAACTTGCTTGAACGTCTTAAGAAACATGAATCGGATGTGTACTACGATTTTAATGGTTGTATTTAATGCATAAGTGACTACTAAGGATGCCATGTTAGGAGCTATTAAGGAATATAACCCACCATCCACGCAATTGTAACAAACTAGTCAATTAATGAAAGATAGCTAGTGAGTAGTGAAATCTAAGTAAACACGTTTCTCTCATTATAAGGTTTTTCTCAACATTTACTTTCTTGTTATTTTATTTTCATTGTATTTGTAGTTATTTGGCTTAGTTGACTAGCAACTAATTCCGCCCACTCTTCCAATACATGAGATTTTTACTTGCTTTCCATAAAATATAAGAATACAAAAAGAATCATCCCTCACCTCTAGACCTAGTTTAAATAAGTTTTGATCGTAACGAACACTATTCCCCAAGTAAAACGATCAAGCCCCTGGTACTTGCCACTACACTAAACTATATCGGTTAGGTACACTGCCTGGTGGGGATTGCAAGCTTCTCAAGATCCCTTAAGAAGTAAGACCTTTCGCAAGGTTGCAAAACCACACATCAAGTTTTTGGCGCCATTGCCGGGGAATAGTTATTGCTTAGGTTGAAATTTCTTTTTATTAGGTCTACTTGCTAGATTCCTTTCTAGTAATATTTTCTATTTTTATTTTATAGGTTTTCTTTAGTCTATCTTTTTCTTTGTTCCTTTGTTCGTGACCATTACCATCCGCCATCATGGAAGGTGGTAATATCTTTGATGCCATCAACCCACCATAACAAGACCCACCACAACCAAACCAACCTCCTAGACCCCGCACTTTAGGAGAGTACTCCCGTCCTAGCCACCAAGGCTATCAAAACACCATTGAGCTCACTCAAGGAGCCAATGTGTCTACCATGCGATCCGATACCATGCGGTTGGTGCAAAGCGGATGTGCATTCCACGGACTTCGTTCGAAAGATCCTAATAAACATCTCAAGGATTTCCTCGAAATCATAGACTCCATAGACCTTGATGTTGAAACTCGAGAGATGACCTGATTGCGTCTCTTCCAATTCTCTCTACGTGATTAAGCTAGTCAATGGCTTGAGCGTTTACCCGCGGGATCCATAACTTTTTGGGATGACCTCACTACTTGTTTCCTTGCTCAATTTTTCCCATCGAGGAGAACCACGTAGTTAAGGAATGATATCTTGATGTTCCAACAACGTCAAGGTGAAACCCTTTATGAAGCATGGACTTGTTTTATGGACTTACTCCAAAAAGTCCATCATCATGGCATATATCTTTGGCTCCAAGTCCAAATCTTCTATGACCATATCAATCTATCCACAAGGCAAACCATTGACCAAGCGGCCGGTGGCAAGCTACGTGCTCGAAGTGCGGAAGAATCATGGGAACTCATAGATGATCTTGCTCTCTATGACAACGAAAGTTGGAATGATCCCCGTGATTTGAACAAAATGGTCAAGGCAATATCTTTGCCTTCGAACAATTCAAGCACTCCCGACCGTAGGATCATGGAACTTAAAGACCAAGTCAAGTTTCTCATGAAATCCTATGAAGTTCCTAAACCTTAAAGCTAAGTGAACAAAATCACTTCTTCATGCAAACTATGTAACGGCCTTCACGAAACACATAATTGCATGGAACTCCCCAAACGAGCTTTTAAGGAATTTGCATCCTCGCATGCCGACAAAGCGGAGGATAGGTGGCCCACCACTAATCGTGGACCTCAGAATTTCAGCGAGGCCTATGAATCATGGAAGGATAAGCCGAATTCCAGAGGGTATCAGACTCGGAGCATTATCCGCCTCGAAACACACCTGAGCAAAGCTATGAAGAAACACTGCGGAAGTTTTTTCTCTCTCAAGAAACACGGCTTTCCATGCTCGAGAATCAATTCAGACAATAGCAAGTGGATATGAATAACAAGGTTGGTAACCTGTTGAATGCTATCACTGAGCGCATTGCTAGTAAATTGGCTCAGGCTGAAGAGGTCAAATCTGTCACCATCATTAATCAGCCACCCTCACAAGTAAAGATAAAGAACCCTAGTAAAATCTTTAAACATTTATCCAGGGTATTTGATGAGGCGAAAAGTGTACCGCGTTTAAGGGGTCATTTAAGCCTAAATTCGAGATTATTTGATCAAATATTGCTCTAAATCGTTCCTTTTGTCATTTTAGGTACTTTTCAGCAGAAATCTAGAAAAGGAAGCATGTAGTGAAACCTAGATGTTGATTATGGGTTGATTGTTTGTTTATAATTATTACGGATGATTGTATTCGTTGTTAGGCTTAAGAAAACTGGCAGACTTCCATTGATAACTTGCTTAAACGTCTTAAGAAACATGATCGGAGGTGTACTACGATTTTTTGGTTGTATTTAATGCATAAGAGAATTCTAATGATCCCATGTTAGGAGCTTCTAATGGCTCGACGTAGGAGTGAAGTAGGATCTTATAGAGTTAGAGAATATTGTACACGGCCCTATGACTAGTATTATGGAATATAACCCATCATCCATGCAATTTTCACAAGCTAATCAACCTGTAAAAGATATCTAGGGAGTAATGAAATCTAAGTAAACACAACTTTCATCATTATTGTTTCCACCTCATTAGTATAATAGTTTTATTTTCATTTCTGTTATTTTATTTTGTTTGCATTAGTAGTTAATTGGGTTAGTTGACTAGCAACTAATTCCACCCACTCCTTCAAAACCCGAGATTTTACTTGCTTTCTTAAAAATATAAAAATACAAAAAGAATCATCCCTCACCTCTAGACCTAGTTTAATAGGCTTTCTAATCCTAGCGACACTATTCCTGAGTTGAACGATCAATCCCCCGGTACATGTCACTATACCATACTACAACGATCAGGTACACTGCCTGGTGGGGGTTGTAAGCTTCTCAAGATCCCTTGAGAGGTAAAACCTGTTGCGAGGGTGCAATTCCCACATATCAAGTTTTTTGCGCCGCAGCCCGGGGAATAGTTATTGTCTAGGTTAGGATTTCTTTTTATTAGGTCTACTTGCTAGATTCCTTTCTAGTAAGATTTTATTTTTATTTTTAGGTTTTCTTTAGTCTATCTTATTTCTTCGTTCCTTTGTTCGTAACCTTTACCATCCGACATCATGGAAGGTGGTAACATCTTTGAACCGATCAACCCACTACAACAAAACCCCCACAAAACCCACCACTAGCAAACCAACCTCCTAAGCCCCGAACTTTAGGAGAGTATTCCCGTCCTAGCCACCAAGGCTATCGAAACACTATTGAGCTCACTCAAGGAGCCAATCTGTCTCCCTTGCGATCCAACACCATCCGGTTGGTGCAAAGCGGATGTGCATTCCATGGACTTCATTCCGAAGATCCTAATCAACATCTCAAGGATTTCCTTAAAATCGTAGATTCCATAGACCTTGATGTTGTAACTAGAGAGTTGACTCGATTATGTCGATTCCAATTCTCTCTACGTGATCAAGCTAGTCAATGGCTTGAACATTTTCCCGCGGGATCCATCACCTCTTGGGATGATCTCATGTCTCGTTTCCTTGCTCAATTTTTCCCACCGGGGAGAACTACGATGCTTAGAAATGATATCTTGATGTTACAACAACGTCAAGGTGAACCTTTCTATGAAGCATGGACTCGTTTCAAGGACTTACTCCAAAAAGTCCCTCATCATGGGATAAATCTTTGGCTATTAGTTCGAATCTTCTATGATCATGTCGACTTTCACACCAAACGCACCATTGATCGAGCCGCCGGAGGCAGGTTGCGTGATAAAAACGCCGAGGAATCTTGGGAAATTATTGATGAGCTTGCCTTCGACAATCAAGAGTTATGGGAAGTTACTCATGTTATAAACTCGGCTATCAACACAATCTTGACACCTGGGGAAACCAATAAAATCTCCGAAGAACTCCTTTGCAAACTTGAGACAAAGGTTGACTATCTCGTGGAAAAACAAAAGAGACCTTTATGTCCCAGATGGGCAACAGTCAATTCTGTCTCAAATATGATTCCGACACTGTTGTCTGAGTCACCCTCTAGAGAGAATGTCGAAACCTTTCAAAATTATGCTCCACCTTATTCACCTCCTTAAAACCTCAGCCTAGAATTCAAAGCTCGAATGAGAGAGTACATGGCAACCCATTATGAGCGACTTGCTAAATTCGAGGAAGCTGTTTATAAACAAAAGGAGGAGATGCAAGAGAAAATGACGGAGATGATGAGCCTAGTGGAGGAATACTCAAACGAAAAAACCCCTGAAATGATTTTGTTAAGAAAAGAAAGCACTGCCCCCACTACCCAATTTGTTAACTCTATCACAATTGTCCACGAGGGTAATGAGGAAAAGGAAACCCCTGGTGAACAAACCATTGGGGAACCGCCAAAATCCCAATCACTAGGTTACTACCTAAAACACGATATAAATGAGAATACCATAACAAACTGGATAAAGGGTGACGGGCGTAACCAATTCTCCAAACAGGTTTCAAAGAAGGAGAAAGAGGGGAAAGATGAGTATGATACATTACCTAGGGGACCGTTATTCGAAAAGCTACTTATACAAAAAGTAGCTACTAAGCAGATGGCTTGTGGGAACTTTGAGATACCAGCCAGCATTGGGAATTTGTAATATCTGGATGCTTTCACCGATCAAGGATCGAAAGTAAATCTTATGCCCCAAACTATTTATACCCAACTAACCACAGAAATGCCAGCCACCACTCGTGTTAGGCTATCATTCACTGGTCACTCTTATGTATACCCTTTGGGAATTATAGAGGATGTACTGGTCAACGTTGCATGGTTCATGTATCCCGTCGATTTCATGATCATCAATGATAAAGGAGGTGGGTGCATACCAATAATCCTTGGAGCACCATTCCTCACCACCGCTAGAGCAGTCATTAGGTATGAAAAAAGGGAAATTGAACTTAAGTCAGGAAAAAGAAAGATGAGCTTTCCTATGACCCCACGATGTGTGCAAGAAAACTCGAAAACAACATTGACACATCGCCTAATCATGTTCAAGAAGAAATCCTTGCATGGGAAACAAGAATCAAAAGCTACAAAGAAACTAAGCCTGAGAGAGGCAAAAGCTGCAATAAAGTTCATGTCAAGTTTGAATGTAGTCAACCGACAGAGAAGCATGTACCATTTGTAGAAGGAGACTTGGTACTCTTAAGCCATTCAGAGATAAAAGTACCTACCGACGAGCCGAGCCCCTGGTGGTATGGACCATTCATAATTGAAAGCATACGCCAAGATGGGATAGCTACCTTGAGCAATAAATGTAACAATTCACAATTTCAGGTTAACTTTTATTCCCGAAAATTTCACTATTCACTTTTTACTATTCACTTTTACTATTCACTTTTCACTATTCATCTCAGAAAATTTTATTTCATATTCTCGTAAGTTAAACTATTTTAACGATAATCCGAGAGTTTGATGCTCGTCGGATCATTTCTGCAAAAATCACAAAGCCGTGTCCGAAATTTACTTTTAGGTTTAAACGTCCTTCCAGCATCCCGATATATCCATAAAACATTATAAACAATAGAAAAATGATTTTCTATCATTTTAGGACAATTCCAAAAGTTTCGGAATTTTACGTTTTTCAGTTCAGCGTTTTACGCGAATTGCGCGTTTTAGACCCGTGTTTCCAGTTTTTAGCAGGGTTTTCGCACCCGATAGAACCTACCACTCATTTTATATTTTATTATGGACTATATTGACATGTTTAACCATATTTATAAGTTTCATATTTTTAGGATACCCGGTTTTACGTTTCGTGACTTAAAAACTTACGATTAGCAATTTACGGAGTCGAAACTAGCTACATACTTAGGATATTATCATCCAAAGACCATGACTACTCATCTAGTCACCCTATCCATATAAAAACCGACTTAGGAGGGGGGGGAATCACCATGTGTGGTTAAATCTTGACTTTAGCCATTAGATCTTACTTAATTACAAGTTTGTCTCCAAGTTTAAGCACCTTCCTAGCCACCTTCCTAACCTCCTCATTCATAGTATAAATACAAGCTCATTCTTCTTCCTTTATTCACCACAAAAACGCCACACCCTTATATCATAGCACCATGATCCTTTGATCTTCAATATACAAGTTACACTACAAAGTTCAAGGTCTTAGTATTCTCTACCTAGTTCTCAAGTTTGTTTGGTGATTCAATGGTTGAATTAGGAGCTACACAAGGTTACTAGGGCTGAAGTTAAATGGTTTTCACAAGGGTTAGATCAAGGCTAGCAAGGGTTACAAGAGTTATGGTGAAGGGTTTGCAAGCATAGGTTTAGTGTCCTAGTTCATACTTGACTTCCTTTCTTAAGAGAAAGCCAAAAGTTGTAAGAAACCCTTATACACTTTCTTGCTCAATATCATTTTCATGCTTACTATGTTTCTTTCATGTTATATATGGTCTTTGTATTGTGTTCATGATGTATAAAAACTAGTAAAACGAGTATTGGTATACATATGTTAACTTATGACAAGTAAACAAGCAAACTAGTGATTTTTATGGAAAACCACGACCACAATAGTATAACTTTGATATTTGACACTTACTTATTGTTAAAGAGGACTTAACAAGGAAAACATAGCAATTTGAATCACCCAAAACGAGTATACGAGTCAAAAGTTATGACCGTTTGAAGTTAGCGAAACCAAAACGGCAAAACTGCCTAAATTGCATTCTGATCAAATTATGAATTTGAAAGTCCCACTTCTGGTCCGATTCATCAAAAAGTTAAAACACGAAAGTTGTCCGGAACGACGTTTTCGTTCAGGTACAAAAGAAGCTCGAGCTCTGAAAATGCTTTCCGAGTGATAATTTTCTTCAAATCTTAACAGCCCATTTTTAGACCAAAGTTGCTATATAATGATTATAATTAGATGAGACCAAGAGGTCTAATGACCTAAAGCCGAGACCACAACCATGGCTAAAGCCAAGGTTGAGTCTTAAGACCATGGTAACAATGACCAAGGTCACGGCAAAGCCACGGCTAAAGACCATATAACTTTTAAAGATCAAAAAGCTTATATATATATATATGTTATGAAATACTACAATAGTAGGGAGCCTCATGTGAGGAGTTCATTAAATAATCCGTCGAGACGAGTTGTGGATTTACGAGTTAAAGTGTCCTGGCTCTTCGAACATTTACTCCATGACTTCTGAATTATGTCGGCCCGAACGGTAGTAAGAGATATACAACTTATACATGTTTCATAGACCATTTATATTCAACGACTTACACTATATACTAAGTACTACATCATGAACATTATGCAAGACATATATGGGCAATTCGTCGTATTCTTAGACGTTACTCCAAACCTAAGTCGCAACGTTCTATTATAGGCTGCTCTTAGAGACTTTCGCGATTCGACTACCATTATCATTTCTCATTACATAGACTTAAGGTGAGTCATAGCCCCTACTCTTTTCGTACTTGTTTTAACTCTTGGGGGGGATACATGCTCAACTACTTGCTTACTTGTACAAATACTCTTAAACATTTATACTTGATTGTTTCATACTTGATTGTCTTATACTTGATGGCATTATACTTGATTTCATACATACATGACTGTCTTTTATCTTTGGGAAGTGGCTCCCAGTAAACTTATATCTTTGGGAAGTGGCTCCCAGTTTTCTTTGGGAAGTGGCTCCCAGTTGTCTTTGATACATCCTAACATTTGCGAATGTTTGGATACATCATAAAAGTGAGGTCTTCGGGGATGAAGTAGAGACTCACTACTAATTGCTTAATTGTATTGATGAACTTATACATGTCTTTATTATAATATATGTTAGCAGTGGGTTGTGAACACACAGGTTACAAGTCTCTTATGGCGGGACTTGTAACTGAGTGGATTCACAATGCCTTTGCTATGTGAACATTCTTTTGAGGCTTTTTCAACTATTTTAAGACAAACTCTATGAACTCACCAACCATTGTGTTGACACTTTAGCATGTTTATCTCAGGTTAGTAAGGCGATAGCTAGTGCATGGAACTTAGAGTCAAGCTGTATATTCTGAAGACTTACGCTTTTATCATTTACCATTCAAAACATTGTATACATTTATGTATCATACTTTGGAATCTCATGTTTGTAACTTTGAATTCATTAATCGAATGGTAACTTTTCAAAACGTCTCATTTAGATTTCGTTTTCTATAACTTGTACTTTGTATTATGAAGTAGCACCCTCAGTGACACAGTCTTCCGCTGCGGTATTTTGGGGGTGTTACAGATTGGTACCAGAGCCTTGGTTATAGAGAACTAGGTTGCATTTAGTGCCTAGACTATAACTGCTATATACGTTGGGACCTTCCTCTTTATTTGCCTTTCACATAATACATACACTTATGCTTTTTGGTTAGAAGTTTGCTTAGTTCCACGCTGTTAGATGATGTGACTTTAGTATTATAAGGAGCCCCAGAGATTCGTCGAGTCATTAAAAACATGGAGCTCAGTAATAACTAATTAGTTAACTTAATCTTGTGTTTGATGAGACACAAGATTTGAGTTAAATAATATTATTGCTTAGCTTTAGGGATTTGATGACTGGATTATCTTACCATCTGCCTCAGAAGGCGGATTTTATGTCGGAAATTCTTAAGTAAGATGTTTTAGAATCTCCTTATTTAAATGGATTGGGACGCCTCTGCATTTAAATAAAGAAATTGTAAATCACCGAACCATAAGTTTATGATACCTTACTTACATAAATTTGGACGCTTCTTTATGTAAGTAATGTGTTATAAATAAGTGGGCTTAATTGTAGCCGATACAACTCCTTAACCAGAACCTTAGACGAATCAGAGTGAACACCACTATTTTAGAGATCCTGAAATCCCGAATTCTCTTAGACACACCGTAAGTAGTTAACATCGACTGAACTTCGGGACGAAGTTCTCCTTAAGGGGTACAGACTGTAACAATTCGCAATTTCAGGTTAACTTTTATTCCCGAAAATTTCACTATTCACTTTTTACTATTCACTTTTACTATTCACTTTTCACTATTCATCTCAGAAATTTTTATTTCATATTCTCGTAAGTTAAACTATTTTAACGATAATCCGAGAGTTTGACGCTCGTCGGATCATTTCTGCAAAAATCACAAAGCCGTGTCCGAAATTTACTTTTAGGTTTAAACGTCCTTCCAGCATCCCGATATATCCATAAAACATTATAAACAATAGAAAAATGATTTTCTATCATTTTAGGACAATTCCAAAAGTTTCGGAATTTTACGTTTTTCAGTTCAGCGTTTTACGCGAATTGCGCGTTTTAGACCCGTGTTTCCAGTTTTTAGCAGGGTTTTCGCACCCGATAGAACCTACCACTCATTTTATATTTTATTATGGACTATATTGACATGTTTAACCATATTTATAAGTTTCATATTTTTAGGATACCCGGTTTTACGTTTCGTGACTTAAAAACTTACGGTTAGCAATTTACGGAGTCGAAACTAGCTACATACTTAGGATATTATCATCCAAAGACCATGACTACTCATCTAGTCACCCTATCCATATTCAAACCGACTTAGGAGGGGGGGGGAGTCACCATGTGTGGTTAAATCTTGACTTTAGCCATTAGATCTTACTTAATTACAACTTTGTCTCCAAGTTTAAGCACCTTCCTAGCCACCTTCCTAACCTCGTCATTCATAGTATAAATACAAGCTCATTCTTCTTCCTTTATTCACCACAAAAACGCCACACCCTTATATCATAGCACCATGATCCTTTGATCTTCAATATACAAGTTACACTACAAAGTTCAAGGTCTTAGTATTCTCTACCTAGTTCTCAAGTTTGTTTGGTGATTCAATGGTTGAATTAGGAGCTACACAAGGTTACTAGGGCTGAAGTTAAATGGTTTTCACAAGGGTTAGATCAAGGCTAGCAAGGGTTACAAGAGTTATGGTGAAGGGTTTGCAAGCATAGGTTTAGTGTCCTAGTTCATACTTGACTTCCTTTCTTAAGAGAAAGCCAAAAGTTGTAAGAAACCCTTATACACTTTCTTGCTCAATATCATTTTCATGCTTATTATGTTTCTTTCATGTTATATATGGTCTTTGTATTGTGTTCATGATGTATAAAAACTAGTAAAACGAGTATTGGTATACATATGTTAACTTATGACAAGTAAACAAGCAAACTAGTGATTTTTATGGAAAACCACGACCACAATAGTATAACTTTGATATTTGACACTTACTTATTGTTAAAGAGGACTTAACAAGGAAAACATAGCAATTTGAATCACCCAAAACGAGTATATGAGTCAAAAGTTATGACCGTTTGAAGTTAGCGAAACCAAAACGGCAAAACTGCCTAAATTGCATTCTGATCAAATTATGATTTTGAAAGTCCCACTTCTGGTCCGATTCATCAAAAAGTTAAAACACGAAAGTTTTCTGGAACGACGTTTTCGTTCAGATACAAAGAAGCTCGAGCCCTGAAAACGCTTTCCGAGTGATAATTTTCTTCAAATCTTAACAGCCCATTTTTAGACCAAAGTTGCTATATAATGATTATAATTAGATGAGACCAAGAGGTCTAATGACCTAAAGCCGAGACCACAACCATGGCTAAAGCCAAGGTTGAGTCTTAAGACCATGGTAACAATGACCAAGGTCACGGCAAAGCCACGGCTAAAGACCATATAACTTTTAAAGATCAAAAAGCTTATATATATATATATATATATATATATATATATAATATATATATATATATATATATATATATATATATATATATATATATATATATATATATATGTTATCAAATACTACAATAGTAGGGAGCCTCATGTGAGGAGTTCATTAAATAAGCCGTCGAGACGAGTTGTGGATTTACGAGTTAAAGTGTCCTGGCACCTCGAACGTTTACTCCATGACTTCTGAATTATGTCGGCCCGAACGGTAGTAAGAGATATACAACTTATACATGTTTCATAGACCATTTAGATTCAACGACTTACACTATATACTAAGTACTACATCATGAACATTATGCAAGACATATATGGGCAATTCGTCGTATTCTTAGACGTTACTCCAAACCTAAGTCGCAACGTTCTATTATAGGCTGCTCTTAGAGACTTTCGCGATTCGACTACCACTATCATTTCTCATTACATAGACTTAAGGTGAGTCATAGCCCCTACTCTTTTCGTACTTGTTTTAACTCTTGGGGGGGATACATGCTCAACTACTTGCTTACTTGTACAAATACTCTTAAACATTTATACTTGATTGTTTCATACTTGATTGTCTTATACTTGATGGCATTATACTTGATTTCATACATACATGACTGTCTTTTATCTTTGGGAAGTGGCTCCCAGTAAACTTATATCTTTGGGAAGTGGCTCCCAGTTTTCTTTGGGAAGTGGCTCCCAGTTGTCTTTGATACATCCTAACATTTGCGAATGTTTGGATACATCATAAAAGTGAGGTCTTCGGAGATGAAGTAGAGACTCACTACTAATTGCTTAATTGTCTTGATGAACTTATACATGTCTTTATTATAATATATGTTAGCAGTGGGTTGTGAACACACAGGTTACAAGTCTCTTATGGCGGGACTTGTAACTGAGTGGATTCACAATGCCTTTGCTATGTGAATATTCTTTTGAGGCTTTTTCAACTATTTTAAGACAAACTCTATGAACTCACCAACCATTGTGTTGACACTTTAGCATGTTTATCTCAGGTTAGTAAGGCGATAGCTAGTGCATGGAACTTAGAGTCAAGCTGCATATTCTGAAGACTTACGCTTTTATCATTTACCATTCAAAACATTGTATACATTTATGTATCATACTTTGGAATCTCATGTTTGTAACTTTGAATTCATTAATCGAATGGTAACTTTTCAAAACGTCTCATTTAGAGTTCGTTTTCTATAACTTGTACTTTGTATTATGAAGTAGCACCCTCAGTGACACAGTCTTCCGCTGCGGTATTTTGGGGGTGTCACAATAAAGGAGGAGGGGAGGTGACTGCGAGTGTCGATCGACTGAAACACCACCACCCCGATAGCGAGGATCATAATTATATGGGATACGTCATCTCGAGAGATGAGGTAACGTAATAGCCCATGACCTTGAGTCTAGCTACAAGACTCGTAAATAAAGAAAAGCGCTTCTTGGGAGGCAACAAATGTTTTGTGGATTTTTATGTGTTTGATTTTTAATTGTTTGATGTTATTTGTTTCCGTATGCATGCTTTATTTTTATTGTTGGTAGATCATGTTTCAAATTAAATTGTGAAAATGCTTTATTTTGTTGTTTAACTTCGTCTTAACTTAATATAAAGGTATTTTGCAAAAGCTAAGTGTTAGCATTAAAAATTATATTAAAAAGTGATGGTCATTCTCATTTATTGTAACGTTGTAATGTGTCGTAGTTTTTGTTATTAGAATAGTCAATGGGCCTTGGTCTTGGTAAGCTAATATGTCATGTGTTATGTAATGTAAGCCTTTATATGTAAAAGAAAACCAAGCCCAAGACCAAGCCCATGGAAAGCCTCTTAACGCATCATATTAAGAACTATATAAACACCTCAAAGGCTCATTTGAGGTGTGTGCTTGTGTGTGTATTGTGTGTGTTTTATTAATAAAAGCTCTCTTCATCTTATTCTCTCTTTCAAGTTTAACGCCACACTTACATATAATCAAGTCACCATCTTTACTTCATCTAGTGCTTATATTTGTGTTAAAGTTGATATATCTAAGGTCTTACAAGTGGTATCAATCGCCTAACAATGATTTAGGAGTGTATGGAAATCGTTTTCATCAAGCTTTCTCTTTAAAGTTTACGTTTTTTCTTTAAAAACGTGGGCTTTTTCCTTAAAAGTTTTGATTTTTACGTGTTTTTAGTGTTAAAGTTGTGAGCTTTATTGAAGTTTTATTGATTCTAAGTGTTTTGGGAAAGATTTGATCAAAAGAAACAAGTGAAAAAGGTGTTTTTGGTTGAAAAAATCGTATTTTTGAGCTGTTTGGCAAGTTTACGCGTAAGTTTTGCCTAAAACCCTGTTTCTACGCGTAAGTTTTTGCCTAAAACCCTTTTTCTACGCGTAACACAACTTTCTACGCGTGAGTTTTGGCTTAAAACCCTTTTTCTACGCTCAAGTTGGTATCCTACGCATAAGGTGAAATCCTACGCATAAGATCTACGGTTAAGATCCTACGCATAAGATCCTACGCATAAGTTTTCTTCAACGATAAGAGACTACTTAGTACTTCCCTGACTTGGATAAGTTTGTGGAATACTTCGACACGGGATATCGTTCAAGCTTGAACAAGTTTGAGAGATCAATTTGGTTGAAAAAACCTTACGCGTAACATTCTTACGCATAAACTCTAAGTTTATGCGTAAAATCAAAGTCTACGCATAAACAATATTGTTTACGCATAACTTTAGATCTTACGCATAACTTAAAGGTTACGCATAAGATCTTACGCGTAAGATTATTCAAGGTTTACGCGTAAAATCATGCTTTACGCGTAAGTTTTTGACTTTTGACAACCAAACTTCAAACGGCCATAACTTTCGAACCGCAACTCCGTTTTCGACGAATCAGCTGTCAAAACGACCGTGAGACCGAGAAGTTATTGAGGTTTTAAGGTTCCAGATCAAATTTTTCACCATAAAAACTTGCATCAACTTACACTAAACACAACTCCTATTTCGTTGGAACGATCCAAGATCAACTTTATCACACATTAGAACCTAATGGAAACATAAATGCAAATGAATGAGAGAGATTTTAATAAAAAGTTTACAGTGTTCAAGTCACAGGTTGCGAAGGTTATAAACATATTTGGATATGAGTCAAGGTTCGAACAAGCATTTGAACACTACGTCAGAGACCGATTTCATTATTTCAAAGAAAAACTCAATCAAAATCTGAATCAACTTGAAAAGCTACATAATGAAGAAGAACTTCATACACGTGACTGCAGGGAAGCTCTTCTAGTGATCCAAACTCAATTTCAGAGTATCTTTAACCCTTGGATAATGAACCAGTCTGAGTTTATCAATACATTTTACCAAAAATTTAGGGTAAGCTATTCGACATTCAGAACTCAATGCATAAATGACATGGGGGAACTTGAAAAGATACTTGATGCTGAAGAAACTGAGTTAAATGAAATTGCGAAGCTGAAACGGGAAAGAGAGCAGATTGAAAAAGATATGCAGTTTAAAGAAAGAGAGCTAATTGAAAGAGAAAAGCAGTTAAAGGAAACAGAGATGATTGAAAAAGAGACAGAGAACGATGTTCAAACAGAAGAGGAAATAGTCAATGAGGGTGAGGTATCAGATTATAGTTTGGTTTTCACGGGCAGTGATACATCTTCAGTACAGCAGTTTGAAAGCAGCAGTCCTAGCTATGATTCAGATACTGATGGTACACCAGAGATATTAGCTACTGTACAACATTCAAACAATTATGATAATGTTGTTGTGTTCGATAATATGTTTGCTCATAATCAGACACATCCTGAGCATTCTGAGTCTATTAGTGACACATATGTGATGGAACAAAATGATAGTAATATTACTTTTGTTACTCCAGATATGGATCCTAATAGAGGTGAGCCTACCCAGGATGGATCTTCTTATGAACAAGATCGTGCCTTATTTGCTTCATTAATCAATAATTTCAAACATGAACTTGAAAAGTGCAAAGAGGACAATCGTAAAGCTAAGCAAACGAATGTCTCATTGACAAAAGAGCTTGAGAGATTTAAAGAAATGGAAAAAGGTTTTCAAAATGTAACAAAAAGAAAAGCTGAACTTGAATTTGAAAACTCAAACCTTAAATCTCAAGCTCAAAAGTTTGAAATGTATGGACAGTCTGTCAAACCACTTTTAAAAAGAAATGAAGAACTTGAAGTTGGTTATAGAGAAGCTGTTCTTTGTGAAAAACGTTCCATTCAAAATTTGGATGCTCAAATGGTTGTTAACAACAGAAAGGTTCAAGCGCTTTTAAAAGAGAACAATCATTTAAAAAGTGAAAATTCAAAGCTTCAGAAAACCACATCAAATTTTGAGATTGTTAATACAAAACTTGAGAATGAAAATCAATAATTTTTTAAACGAACAAACGATCTTGAAAACAAACTTCGAAAATTGGGACAGACTTCTCAGACTATAAACATGCTGCCTACTAAAGATGAGGAAGTTTCTAAACAAACATCTGGAATTGGTTTTGAAAATAATGCTCAGTTGGAAAATGGAGAACCGTGTTTTTTAAACAAAGTGAAAAAGCTGACACCTATTTTGTATAACACTGAAGATATGGGAAAAGAGTTGTCAGATGATCTTTTGTTTGAATCTCAAGATATTTTAAAATCTGAAGAGGAAAAACGTTTGAAAGTTAAACAAAGAAAAACCCCATTCTCGTACCACGACTTTGTGTATGGTTGTACACAATTGACAGATATACCAAAAGCACCTTTCAAAAGAAAAGACACAAATGTGAAAAGGTTTTTCAAAAAAGCTCAACTTGCTACTTATGATGCTAATTTATGTCAAAATAGAGCAAGGAAACAATTTTGTGATCTTAAACAGCACATTGAGCAAACATTAAAGGTCATTTGGTTTAAGCAAGAAAACATCGAATACAATGTTTTCTCTAATCCTCTTTCATCAGATGTACGCCTTAAGTTAGAAGTCCAAAAGATTTTGAAAGATGAGATTGAACCTCATGTGAAAAATATCAACTTAAGTTTTGAGTACTTTGAAAAACATCTTGTCACTGAAATGAGAGAAGATTTAAAGTATGTTCGATCTCTTGAAGACGCATTTGATGAAAAATGCTTAATACTTGACATTCAAAAAGAATTTCTAACAAATCAAATAGAGTCGTTCAAGTCAGCATCTGTCAGCCATGAGTATGAGAATGTGCATTTTAAACAAACATCTTCTTTGAAATCTGAAAATCTTTGTCTCAAAAAGAAAATCACCGACCTTTCAAAAGAAGCAGCTGATGTCAAAGATGAATTGTCAAAAAGAACTGCTCAGTTTGAGAAACATCTTGCAAAACTTGAAGCACAAAGTATCTCTTTCCAACTTAAACTGCAAGAAAAGAATGAGAAAATGTCTTCTAAAAACTCTTTGACATCGGTGCTTAACGAAAAAGAAAAGATTTTTGAAGAAAATTGTGATGATACCAATATCAAGTTTGATTTTGACGAATTTGATACAAAAAATCTTGAATTGGAACATGCTGTGGCATCATTACAAAAAGAAAATGAGCATTTGAAACAGACTTACAAAAACTTGTTTGATTCAATCAAGCGGTCAAGAGTTCAAAATCAAACTTCAAACAAATCTGACTCTCTGATCACACCAAATCATCTTTTTGAAAAAGAAAAGTCAGTGCTTCAAAAGAAAATTGTTGAATTGGAAAAAACGATTTCACAACAAACCAAGGATTTTGGTGATGCCAAAAATGATTTTTCAATCGAAACAGACAAATATGAAAAATATTTTGCACATCTTGAAAATCAAAATGCTTCTTTGCAAGAAAAACTAGCATCATCAGATCATCTTTCTCTTCAAAAAGAATACAATGATTTAAGAACCTCATACAATGCCTTAAAAGCAAAGTTTGATGTTCTTAACCGGTCAAAAGGAAAATATCAAGTTTCAAACGAGTCTAAACCACAAGTAAGTGTTTCAGAGAAGGTTTACACGGGTGAATCTTCAAAACCATTTTCAAAAAAGGTTTCTCAGTTTACAATCTATTCTTTGCAAAAAGGAAGGAAGTTTTCAAAGAGACCTAATTTTTCTGAAACATTTACTCCTCAAAAGGTTTCAACTGCAAGTGCTCATAAAGAAAAGAATCAAGGTTTTCAAACTCCATACTCTTGTTTTACTCCGGTAAAGCCAGTGTGGAAACCAAAGCAAAGCCGTTCAAAACATTTGAATTATTCATACTCTGAAATGCTTCCGCTACAACAAAGGAATGGCTATGCTTGGAAAAATCCTAATTCTGGAAGGTTTCCATTCATCTCAAAAAGGAATTTTCGAAATGAAACGCCGAGTTTCAACAATGGATGGAAAACTTTTTCTTCAAGTTTTAAAACTCCAAAAGAGACACCGAGTTTCTCAAACAACTTTCATAAGCAAAAGAGTTTTAAATCACCGTTGATTCCACGAGCTTTATTTCAAAATGAAACACCGGTTTTCAGTTCTCGTTGGAATTTAACTTCTTTGTCTCGGATTCACACAACTTTCAAATGGATTTCAAAATATGGTAACCCAGTTAGCACCGTGCTTAAATGGGTTCCAAAAGTTGTTGTCTAATCCAAATTCATAATGGATTTCGTATACTTCAGTACGAAACCCGGACTTCAATGATGACTTCTGATTATTCTCAAATCAAGGACTTGTACGTTCAACGACGAAATCTTTTTCAAAAAGTTCGAGTCTAAACAAACGAAAATGATTTCAAGCGTAAACTCGTTTTCAAACAAAATCCTTGAGCACTTTTTCAAGATTGTTCAAAAGATTTCTCAAAATCTCTCAAAATGAGTGCTCAAGATAACTCCCTCTAAACCCTTAAATTGATTTTAAATGAGCTATCATTAAGGGGGAGTATATTAAAACAAAATGTTCCAATTTCATCCAAAAACAAATATGTCTTTCTCTCCTAAAAGCTTTTTATTAATCAGTTGATATCAAAAATATCACGTTATGCTATTTTTGAGGGGGAGAAGACATGATTAAAATGTGATGAAAGATGTTTAAAGATTGTGGCTGAATCTCAAAAGAGCTCGACTCAGATAGTATCAATGAATTGACGAAGCTTAAAATGTCAGTAATCGAAAAGACTTGTCCTTGACGGGTAATAATTTCAAGCTAGTCCAACTAGTGATGTAAGCGTGTCTTGAATAGGACTTGTCTGAGTAGAATGTACCGTATTGAGAGACTTTCTTTGGACTTGACCAGGACGGGTAATAATTCAAGCTATTCTAACTAGTGATGTAAGCGTGTCTCGAATCGTTCATGTTCACTGAAAGTGGATCAATTCAAAAAATTGCTTACTCCTCTCGCATGTGCAAATTTCTTAAATATTCATGAGAACATGTGAAGGGGGAGTCCTTCAAAAGTTTTAAAACTCTTAAAGTGGTAACAACAATGTGTTTTATTATCATAAACACTTTGAGAGATTTTTCATAAATGGTTTCATGGCAATTATAGGATAGTCATGGAGTTATAAGGTGACTAAGGTTAGAAAAAACCGTCCTATGATCCGCCAGAGCCGGAGGGATCTACCCAAGGACAATTCCAATAGACTAAAATTAGAAGTCCTTAGGTATGATTAAAAAAAGGAGAAAATGAGAAAGGAGAAAGAAGGGGTTGAAGAATTAAAAAGAAAAGTTACGAAAAAGGGTGAAAAGAAATAGCCCTCTATATGTTCAACCTTAGGGCAGACACCGGGTTCAACTCATATGCTACTGGTTGTTACTAAGGTAACACCGGTATTGAAGACAAAGATGTCATGGACCCAGTGACGCACTGCACTAAACATTCTTAACCACTCAAGTTCTCTTAAAAGAGCTTGTTTCATTCTCACGGGGAACCGGTGTAATCTATCGACTTGTCTCTTAGAGATGGTTGATATTGAAGCAGGAGACCTCTCCCTAATCTCCGCATAGGAAACCAAATGTGCACTTATCGAGTCTAGAGCCCCGAGATTCATCAAAAGATCTCATAGGAACACATGATATTTCTACACTAGTTGTTCATCATTAAGGACGCCAGATGTAAACTTTAGAGTCCTACGCAGATCTTAGCAATCTGCCAGAGCATTTATGAGAGGATTCACATTTGTGATTCTCAATGATTGAATGGAAATTCCTGCCAGGGTCAACATCAAGCAGCCCTGACAGCAGGTCACTTCGGTAATTCTTTATGGGTTACGCTTAGTGTTCACGGTGGTTTCAAATGGTCTACAGTCGTGGAGTGATCCCCAGCGACTCACCCAGTCATTGAGCTACTTAGTAGGTCTTGTAAGCTCTCTCGAGAGTATCTGATAAGGGAACGGCCTTGGTAAGGATTAGAAGGAGTGTTCACACTATGCTGTTGACGATATCTAATTCCTTATCTGTAAGTACCGGTTGTTTTATTGCTAACTGTTTACCTGCAGATATACATCATCTCCATGGCGACAGATTCCGCATGCTCATACATACATCTGGAAGTTAAAGAAAGCTCCCTCAAAGATCTATACAACACAAAGTTCAAAGAAAGATTCTACGTCAAAAAGAAGAATCTACAAAGTATAAAGACTAAAGATCAAAGTAAAAGAAAGGGAACTACGTGCATATGAATATCAAAGTCCAAAGATGTATGAGCATGTTGGAATGGCAAACAACCACCACACACGCAGAAGTGACGAAAGGCAGATTGCTCCACATCACAAAAGAACAAAGAATGATGAAAAGTCAATAATCAAATATCACAAAGCATGAAGGAACAAAGACTAATGACTATTCTGCTACGACACACAATGGTCAACAACAAAGAACAAAGAAGACCTAATCACGTGGAGCATCATTCGGATGACCACCCCTTAGGGGGAGATTGTTAGCATTAAAAATTATATTAAAAAGTGATGGTCATTCTCATTTATTGTAACGTTGTAATGTGTCGTAGTTTTTGTTATTAGAATAGTCAATGGGCCTTGGTCTTGGTAAGCTAATATGTCATGTGTTATGTAATGTAAGCCTTTATATGTAAAAGGAAACCAAGCCCATGGAAAGCCTCTTAAGGCATCATGTTAAGAACTATATAAACACCTCAAAGGCTCATTTGAGGTGTGTGCTTGTGTGTGTATTGTGTGTGTTTTATTAATAAAAGCTCTCTTCATCTTATTCTCTCTTTCAAGTTTAACGCCACAGTTACATATAATCAAGTCACCATATTTACTTCATCTAGTGCTTATATTTGTGTAAAAGTTGATATATCTAAGGTCTTACACTAAGTGTAAGGGGAAAACCCCAAATTTGTTTCTAAGAACGAAAATGATCTTGATTCGCCACAATATTAAATGAACATGTATATTAGTATTTGGTAGAGTCAAATGCTTGTATCGAGTCATAATGATGTTTTACAGGATTTTCCAGGAAGTAGGACATAAGTTTTTCCAGAAATTTTGCGGAAACTTAACATAAGGATTTATGCGGGTCACTTCTGACGGCGTCAGGATTTAACTCCTGAAGGGGTTACGTGTAAAATTCTGGAAATTTTGTGAGTTATGTTTTTCTAACGGAGTCTTAAAAGTTTTTGTTAATTCTTTAGTTTTATAAACTCCAGGAAATCTGCAAACATTCATTCCACAAGCATTATATCTTAAATTGCTTTCTAGGATTTGTTAGTATATATAGATTGCCGCTGATTTTACGCGAGGTTGCCATGTTTGTTTTGTGGAAAACTAGAAGGGGGGGTTGAATAGTTTTACATCAATTTGGATTTTAAAAACTTTGTTTTATAAAAACTTCGATTCTTATTTATGTGAATTTCAACACTTGCACAACACAAACAATTTAATCTAACTAACTAAATAATTATAACGTAAATATGAAAGTAAAGAAAAGAGAGAGATAGAGAGATCAAACCACAACACACGATATTTATAGTGGTTCGGCTACGAAGCACCTCTTCGCCCTACTCCACTCCTCGAGTCACCTACTCGAGAGTTTTCTTCACTATGTCAACAAACTCCCTTTTTGGCGGAGAAACCTTGCACAACTTTCGCTTACACCAATTAATGACACTAAGCTAGATGTCAAGTCCTAATAGTAGCTAGAACCAATTTCACACCACTACACGCCTTCTTCATAACTTATACACACCACTACTACTTCACGACTATACACTACTTCTACTTCGCACCACAACTTCTTCAAGACTAGATTTACAAACCCACCTAGATCTACCAATTACAATCACTACACAACTTTATAATAAATACAAGCTACACAACTAATCTTCAATACTTCTTGATTTGAGATGAAAGGAGTATTCTTCTCTTGCACTTTGAATAATGAGGGATTAGATCACTTGAAACAAAAAACTAATAAGTTTATGATCAAAGGATTTAGAAAGGTGTTTTGAGAGAATTAGAGCAGAAAGTTTTAGTGCAAAAGGTGAGGAAAAATTTCAGATTTGAACCAGTATTTATAGGCAAAGAGTTCTGACAGAGGAGCGTATGCCGGCCCCTTTAATTGTGTGTCGGCCCCCTTAAAATTAAGGGGGCCGCCCACTGTAACGGCCTGAACTTTTTGTCCTTTCTGGGGAAAGTTTATTTGGTGAAAATTTAACTGAATTTGGTTAAAATTTTGAATTCATTTATTTATTATGAAATTAACATTTTCCTTTAATTACCAAAAATGTTTTTCTTAAATATATAAAATATTTATACCATTTTATATAATTTGTGGTAGTAAATAAACCTTCTTTTGATCACAAAATGTTTTAGGCGCTTGTTTATTCATACCTTAAGTGAATTAGTTGGATATAATGATATTTTGTCACTAATTACTTATTTACGTAATGATTTTATATTTTGTGATCGTCAAAACATAGGGATATCGAGAAATGTTAATAACATTTTTACACATTATTTATATCAACAATCTCCCCCTTTTTGATGATTACAAAATCTAAACTCATTAAATCAAAAATTATTATATATGCAAGTATTTAGTGACTTTATATCACTTCTCCCCCTTTTTGTGAACATCAAAAAGGTTATCCCGAAGTCGGATGAGCTCCCCCTTGATGTGTACTCCCCCTCGTTTTAAGGTTACAAGACAAGTCGAGATATGGAATGCTTGCAAAAATATTTAGAACATACAATATATATGCATGCAACAATTATATATTATATATATAAATAAAACAAGCAATATAAGCATGGAAGGAAACACTTCAATAATTTGATGAAAATACAAACAACATACATCCAAGATGCATGAACAATACAACTAATAAACTAAAGCATTAAGGGCTTACAAGCAACCAAAACTCTAATAGAAATGTTTTTCCTAGAGCTTGCCATCAAAATGGTTTAAACATTTTTATTTTCCAAATATGAGCCATTAGTTTGGGAGGAGCAATGTTGTTGGTGGAGATGATGGAGTTGATGGAGGTGTGTTTGATGTTGATAGAGGTGGAGGTGTGGTTGATGTTGGTGGTGAAGGTGTGGATGTTGTTGGTTGAGGTTGAGGGAACAAGCTTTCAAGATATGAAAACATGTAGTGGATTTCATCTCTTAAGCCAAAGATGATGGTGCGGTTATGGATGCAATAAAGGCAAGTATCACCATGAGCTTCAAGCAAGCTCCATGGGATGGGATTGAAGTTTGGTGGATTGAGTGGTGATGGTGAAAATTGTGCATCAAGAGGTGTGATGGGTGATAATGAAAGAGTGATGTGTAAGGTTGGATTTTCATGAGGTGGTGGTGGTGGAATTCTTGGTGGAGGTGATATGTGAGTGTTGATGTAGTCATTGATGGATGATGATGATGGTATGGAAGAGGTGGAGGTTCCATGTGTTGATGGTGTTTTAGATGGTGCATTTGGAGCACTAGGAGATGAACATTGAGGTGGTGGTGATGGAGTGGTATTGTCTTCATTAGCGAGATCAATAAAGAGTTGTTTTGGTGGTATGATAACAAACTTTTGTTTCTTGGCTTTGTTGGAGGTGGTGGTTTTTGGTGATGACATGATGAATTGGTTGAGGTTGATGAATGTGATGATAATGGAGTATGGATGAGAGGTGTATAAGGGTTATATAGCATGGAATCATGTTTAGTGTGGAAAACTAGAAGTGGGGTTGAATAGTTTTACGTCTTTTTAATTTGTTATAAAAGATTGTTTGAAAGTTTTCTTTGTTTTCAAAAATATAGATTCTATGCTATATGAAATCAAGTCATGCACAATATGAACAACACTAAATATGTATGATAGATCAATAATAATGTAAGTAAAGAAATAGATGAGAGTTGGAAAGATCGAACCGCGAGACAAGAGATTTATAGTGGTTCGGCTACAAGGACACCTTCCTTGCCCTACTCCACTCCTTGAGCACCTAACTCGAGAGTTTTCTTCACTATGTCAACAAGCTCCCTTATGGCAGAGAAAACCTTACACACCAATTTACACACCACAACTTCGTCACAACTTATTCACACCTTCTACACAACTATTTCACACCTATTCACTACTTAATCACACCACTTCTTCACACCTATCTTCTACACACCAATATTCTTCACAAGTATCTTCTACACACCAATCTTCTTCCTAACTCTACTTCTTCACAACTAACTACTAATCAATCAGACTATGTACTAACCTATATTCTAACAAATATTCACAACTAATCACACAATAAGATAAATACAATGATGATACGCTAACAACTTAGATGTGGAGATCACAACAAGTTGTAATACTTCTTGTCTTGAGGGATAGAAGTATTCTTCTCTTGCACTTGATAGGATGATGTTTGGATCACTTTGAAACAAAGATTTAAGAATGTATGATCAAAGGATTAAGAGATTGGAAATGGAGATCTAGAACAGAATGTTTAGGAGTGCAAAAGGTGAGAAAAATTCCAGATTTAAGATGGTATTTATAGGCAACAAATTCTGACAGAGGAGCGTGGCCGGTCCCCTTAAATCAAGGCCGGCCCCCTTAAAAGTAAGGGGACCGCCCTTTATAATTAAGGGGGCCGCCCAGCTGTAACGGCCAGATTTTTTGTTTTTTAGTGGGGAAAGTTTATTCGGTGAAAAACTAACTGATTTTGGTTAAAAATTTGAATTCATATATTTAGTATGAATAAAACATTTTTGTTTATTACCAAAAGTGTTTTTCAAAAATATGTAATATGTTTATATAATTAAATAAACTTTGTAAAACTTAATTAAGTTTTCCTTTGATCATAAATTGCACTAAACACTTTGTTTATTCATACCTTAAGTGATTTGGATGAAAAGAGAATGTTAATCACCAAATACTTGTTTATGTCACAAGTTTTAGTTCTATGAGTTTATATTTTGTAATAAGCAAAACATAGAGATATTGAAAATATGTTAATAATGTTTTAAAGCATTATTTATGTCAACATTTAGAAGTAGAATTAATTTGAAATTGCATTGTTAGATTCCAAAATTAGTTTAGTTTTTATGGGAAATGGTAGCTGGGACTAGCAAAAGGAGTCACAAGTTGCAAAAGAAAACAGTGTAAAAACTGTTCCAGGTGGCCGGTCCCCTTAATTCTTGGTCGGCCCCCTTAAAATTAAAGGGGCTGCCCGTGTTAATTAAGGGCGCCGCCTATCTGGTAAAATCCCAGACGACCAAATTTCAAAAATTTTCAAAAAATGGTTTATTTTGGTTTTGTGTTTGCAGCAAGCTTTATTGGAACATTTTATTTTAGTTTTGGTCTATTAGAGAGCATATATATAATCATACACTAATCATGCAAGCATAGATTAAAAGCAAGTATAAAAACATGCATACATGTAGAGCAATTAATAATAATAAGTCAATAATAATATAGTTCAAATATGTCTAAAAGCTTAGTAACAAATATTAATTTCCAAATATATATCGGAAATATAGCACACAAGAAACAATTATTCAACAAAAGTGACAAACTAATAGTTCAACAAACATGATCATCCAAAGAAAATAATAAGACCCCCAACATTTCTTCTTCTTGAATAATCCTCCAATCGTCTTAGCAATGGACTTGAAGCCTCCTCGCATCTCCTCACGTATCCTTCGGTTTTGATTGAGCAAATCGGTTTGTCGCTCAAATAGTACTTGGTTGGTTTGAGAGGAAGGAGATGGCACTTGGTAATCATATTCTTCAAGTTCTTCTAAGTCTTCAAGAAATGTATCGAGAGAGGGAGCACAATGAATGAATTCATCCTCTTCATCATCCTCTCGACGAGATGATGAGTCATGGAAACTGTGACAACGAGATTTACCCTTATCACTACGAGGTTTACGGGTTTGTTTAAGAACGAGAGGATGTAAGGTCGGATAGATGGACTCATAGATACTACCATCAAGATCGGGATAGTGCTCGATAACATGGCGATAGAGACGAGTGAGTAACATTCCATACGGAAGATTTGCTTTAGGAGTAGCTCTTGCACGTTCAATGCGCTTGATAAAGAAATAAGCCAAATTGTAATGTTGTTCGGCAACAATACAATACAACATATGAGCGAGGCTAGCCGGGAGATGGTCACGGTGGCCTCTGGTACCAAACGTATTCTCATGAATGAGTTCTTCCAAATGCTTCATGTCGGGGCTTAATTCTTTGAGTAGAATTTTGTTTTCGGTAATATCGACATTTTTGGATTTGATTTTTCGAGTGGTAATTTCACGAGTTAAACCAAGCATTTGACGAATTTCGAGTAGAGAAGGAATTTCGGAGAAATATGGACCAAAAGTTGGACGAGAATATTGAAGGGCACCAAGATCCCATTCGTTTGTGAAAACGGATTGACCGGTGAAAGGAATTTGGAGGATTTGACCGAATTGTGCTAGAGTTAGAGTAATAAATTCATGTTGGATCATGAACGATATGAAAATAGAACCAAAATCATCGGTTTGGACCTTGACTTGGCTATAGAAGTCGAGAATGAAGCGAGGAATAATGGGTTCATTTATTTGGAAGAGACATTCAAAACGGATATTAGTGAACATACGATCGATGAAATCGGATTGATAGTAAGTGGGATGTACGACACGACCTTCATGAATATTTCTATCTTCAATTTAACAATAGAAATGAGCAATGGAAGGAGAGGTGGTGGGAAGTTGAGAGACTTTGGAAATATAGTTTTTGGTTAAGGAAATATCTTCGGTAATAACTTTGGGCATTGTCACCTGGTGTGTACTAATTTACACACCTTCTCATGGCCAAATACCGACCCAAATAGACTAAATATGCTAACAATTGCCAAAGAAATGTGTGTTTTTATGTTTGTGAACGTGCAGGTACGGATATATAATAAAAAGGCAAAAAAACAAAGCAAAACCGACAAAAACGAGCACGGGATTGGAAAAGGTCAAAAGCCGAAGCCGTGAAAGAAACGTCAACTCTAATCCTCCAAGTTACAAGAAAAGCATTTGGATCGTTATCAGTCGTTACGTTTAATATTAAGTTGTATTAGTTATATTTTATAATGTTTTAGGTTTGAATTTTATGATTTGTAAAGGTCTAGGGGCTAAATATGCAACAATGGCAAAGATTAGAGAAGCCCTAGCCCCTAGCCTATAAATAGCCCTTTAACACCAACATTGAAAGGTTGTTGTTGAGGGTTGGTCCTCATAGTGGTAGGAGTAGTGTAATTTTATTTTTATGAAGTCAAGTCTTATTTTACTTTCTCTCTCTAGCTTTATATTTCTAAAAATCTTTAATTCTTAGTTGTTAAATTCATGTTTTTATTGGTGGGATTTAAAGTTTATGGTTAAGCTAGTTTGATTAGTGAAAAATTTGGTGAAAAACATTAATTTTTAGGCATTATTTTGGATCAAAATGGGGTTTTGTTATAATTTTTTGCGAGTTTGCTTTTTAATATTTTTTATCGAGTTTGCATTTTTACCAAATTTCTATCGAGTTAGTTTCATTTTAAATGTAGTATCGAGTTAGACTTTTAATTGTTATCGAGTTAGAGGTGATAAATTCCATCGAGTTAGATTGCATGCATATCGAGTTTCAGTTTTTAATATACATATCGAGTTACAGGATTTGTTTAGTAAAGGACCTATTTGCAAAATATAATTTTCGAGTTAGGGACTATTTGTCAAACTTTCGAGTTAGGGAGTATTTGTCTTTCGAGTTAAGCTTTCTAGTACATATCGAGTTAGGGAACTAAATAGGTTATCGAGTTAGAGTCACAAGTAATAGTTTCTATCGAGTTAGAGTCAAATAATTTTTCGAGTTAAGTTTTTATTTGTACCAAGTTTCATTTCTTTTGGCGAGTTAGCCATGATTATCAAGTTAGATAATCACTCCCTCATCGTTTATCGAGTGAGGTTTTCTTTGCTTAAAATCTAAACGAAACTCTGCCGAAATTTTCTAAAAGTTATCAAGTTAGGATTTATTTCATAACAAGTTAGTATATTTTATTTAGTCACGTTATCTAGTAAACATTTTTAGTTTAATAATAAATAGTTTTTATTTCTTTTACGCATTTCCTTTTTAATTAGTCTTTATATCCTTTTCATTTATAAAAATTTAAAAAGCCAAAAATATAATTTTCCTTTTACGTTATCAAGTCTTTTATTTCTTTTATCAAGACTTTTTATTTTATCGAGTAACTTTATTTTATTAATATGATTTTTGAGTAGCTTTTTAGTGTTTGCTTAATGGCACGAGTTTGTGAGCTAAGTGTGGCCATAAAAGAGGATCGTGATTAATAATTGTTATGATTATTTAGATTTGTGATTTTATTATTTGAAGGGCAAAAGCCGGAGAATAATCAAATTACAAATCTAGTAATTATTTTCTTTTTAAAGGATTATTTTCAAAATAAACCAACGTTGTGAGAAAATAGTCTTGTTTAAGGAAAATAATTCGTCGTCAATCCTCGGTCCACACTTGATGAACTTATTCACGTCACTTAGCAAACATATTGTTTTTAAATTCATTTTCCGTCTTAATTTCTTTTTCGCGTTTTAAATCTCGTTTTCTTTAGTTATTTTATCCAAAGTTTGTTTTATTTGTTTGTTTCATTTGCGTTGTTTTATTGTTTCTCTTTACTTTATCTGCGTTTTAAATCCTTTTAATAGTGTAATAAAAAACCAACCAAAATATCTCTTCTACCCTTATTCACTTCACAAGATTCACAAACCGTGTCGACAAGATCAATTCAACCTTCGTTGGGAAAACGACCCGGGGAACATACTTTCACCGGTATTTCTTCGGAAACAAAACTATACACGCAAAAAGACAATATATCAATGGCGCCGCTGCCGGGGAAGCGTTGTTAAGATTTCGTCGATCGTTTGTTTGATTTGTGTTTTGAAGACCCTTCTCCAGAGAAGTTATCGTTTTTTGTAAATATTCTCAAAAAAAAAAAAAAAAAAAAAAAAAAAAAAAAAAAAAAAAGAAAAGTAACAATAAAAATTATTAAAAGTATATAAAAACCAAAAAGATTTTCCTTTTCTACTTTGATTTTCTTTTTCGATAATTAAAAAAAAACAAAAATAATCTTCTTATCCTCTCATATTTTATTCTTCTTCTCAATCCCTCTTACGTTTAATTCTCATGGATCCGATTTGTCTCTATTGTGGAGAACCGTTCTTCGGAGGGTTGTGTGTGTGGTGTACGTGCAGTGAATGTGGAGATAATATTCGTGATGGCGTTTGTTTGAATTGTAATTCTCATACATATGATCAAAATTCATTCAACAATTCG
Organism: Artemisia argyi; assembly: GCA_030686995.1. Taxonomy (NCBI): domain Eukaryota; kingdom Viridiplantae; phylum Streptophyta; class Magnoliopsida; order Asterales; family Asteraceae; genus Artemisia; species Artemisia argyi. The sequence continues at coordinate 47,255 of JARVZY010001998.1, forward strand.
TTAAACATTCCCGATTTTTATACACCACCACCACCTTCGTTTAATTGTTATTATTGTGGAAAACCTTCCGAAGAAGGAATGTCGTGTGGGCGATGTTTTTGTGATGGATGTGGATACACCGATTGTATGTGCTATATGCCGAGTGCAGATACGTCTTACGCTTACGACTCGAGCTTCAATAATTTTCCTCAAAATGATTTTTATGAGCCAAATTCGTGCTACAACAGTGATTCATTTCAAAATCCATCGGGTTTTGAAAATTGTGGGGGATCGTTCGAAAATTCTTATCTTGAATCAAATTCTTATTACAATTCTAATGATTTTTATCAACCCCCACAATCTTCCAATTTCAATAATCAAATTCTTGAACTCAAATCAATGATGGATAAGTTGAAAGAGATGGTGATTAATCGTTATACATCTACTCCCGAGCCTTATGAGAGACCGATGGAAGTACCTCGTGTCGAAGAAAGAAAATTCCAGTTTTGCGAGTGTTGTTTGTACGATGATGATTCCACGATCACGATCAATCTAAATCCTCAAAATGATTCTATATCTTCTCCCGTAGAGCCCGTGGACTCTCTAACAATGGGGGACGAGCCTCTTGACACTATTCCGGCAACGGAATCTGACGAATTCAATACGTCAAGTGTTGAGAACCTCGTTCCAATCCAAAGTGAGTCCGGGGAAAATTCTAACGGTGATTCTTCTCTCCATCCTTCTTTCACACTGGTTGAAGGGAGTGATGTCATTTTAGATGAGATTGAGGCGTTTCTTGCTAATGATTCTATTCCGATAATAATGACGGACGATGCTAATTTTGATCCGGAGGGGGATATTCGTTTACTTGAAGAATTATTGAATGAAGATCCGTCAACTTCTCTCCCTCCGATGAACAATGATGATTATGATGAAGTCGAAAGTTATTCCGATTCTCACAATGAGTATACTACGAGTGATGAAGACTCTTGTGATGATTATGAAGAAGAAGTTGACACGGAAATTCAAGATGAAGCTCTTCGTGAGAAATTATCCAATGTTTATCTTCTTATTTCTAAGATCGAGGCGTTGAATGATCCTCCGACTTCTTCTCCTATCCCTGTTATGGATAGTGATTTCTTACCCGAGCTAGAAATTTTTCGATTTGAAGAGACGAGTAGTGGCAATCCCGCTATTCATGCTGATATCTCTCTTCCGGATTATGAGCGTTTTGTCTTTGAAATTGACTCTATACCTATTTTCGATAATCCGTTACGTAACCCTCTTTTAGAGGATGTCGATCCATTTCTTGCTGCGGATGACTCGATACCACCGGGTATTGAGAATGACGAGAATAATATTCTTTCCGATTTACTTTCTTCTCGTCCGCCCGCGAAACCATCGGATGAAGTTTTTGAAACCGATACGAATGAAGATAATTTTGGAGTGGTGGACGAGATTTCTGAACAAGATGTTCCTATGCTTGATATTTTTCCCACCCAACCCACCCGTGATTCAGAATTTGACTTTGCTTTTATCATCTGGGTGTTTTATCCGTTCTTTGCTTATACCATCATTTCTTCTTTCCACTCCACCGGGAGTGAGGACACCATATTTGACCCCGGCATCTTCGTTTATGCCGGTTGTCCGTTTCATCTGCTCTCCCCAAGGACGAATTAATTCGGGGATCGAGTCAAGCTCATGTGACTCGGAAATCAAAAACAAGCGCTTCGTGGGAGGCACCCCATGCTTATCCATTTCATTTTCTTTATTTTCCATTTTCTTTAATAACGTAACTTGAGGAGGGCAACCTTTTCTATATCTCGTGTTTTCGTGGTTGTTTGTGTATGTTCAGGAATTTCCCCGAAGTTTGAAGACTCTCGTGCTCGTGGTTGTGTCTTTACTCCACTCGAGTCTCATTCATCGATGCTGACGGAATATATCCGAAAATCTTATCGACTAACGTTTTCTTTGGCATAATTAATAAACGGCCCTAGAATTTTGTTAGGATTGCCTTAACCCACAAAACATTGAGGACAATGTTTGATTCTAGTCGGGGGGAGGGTGAATCTTCGATTCGATTTTGACCTTGCATGTTTCACATGTCGTGTACTCTCGCAACTCCGTTTTTTCCACCAAAAATAAAAAATTGAAAAACTGAAAAATTTCAAAAATTTTGAAGAAAAAAAAGTCATGAAAAAGTACAAAAAGATGTGAAAAAAAAAAGTTGAAAAATTGTGCAAAAATATAATAAAGTTTGAATAAGTGTTTTGACATCTTGTTGACTTTCTTGCTGGCGAGAGTAGGAATAAATATTTTGACTTGACCGGGCATGTTGAGCCCTAGCTTGTTCCCTTAACCAATGATGATCAAATAAGCTTGTGCTAGTTTTGTACACTAGGAGCTATAAAATGCGAATTCTTTCTTAAGAATCTGCAAGTTCCCGTACTTGACTTTATACATGCGTGGCTGATTATCGGCTAAGTATTCGCGGGTTTCATTACTTGGAATCTTAAATTGCGAAGAGCGAGAAATGATAGAGTTTATTTAGAAGTTAGATGCTAAACGTGGAGTAGTGGTTCTCTTTAGAGCTCATGAGAGGTACTTGTGGCTTTTTACTCCCATCAGATACGTCACCCATATATAATAGATGTTCTAGGTTAATTAGTGGTATTTCGGTTTAGATAATATTTAGTTATTTGTTTTCTTAAGAGAATTTTTGCTTTAGAAGTTGGGTACATATCAAGGAACACCAAAAATAAGAGCCAAAAGTGAAAAAAAGCAAAAGTCAAAAGTTGATTATGCATGTGGTTTTGGAGCTACCCGATAAGCCTCCATTGATATTATGAGAAAAATCAAGAAAAAAAGTGAAAAATATGAGAAAAGTGAAAAAAAGTGAGAAATGAAAAATATGAAAGTTGTAGTATTGTTGAATAAGAGCTATGTATGTATCAATAAGTTGTTGGCGCGTGAGGTGCATGTGATACGTGATTAGTAATCAGTCACATGAGGTGCACGTGATTGTACTCCGCAACTTATATCCTTGATATTGTATGTACCCCAAATTTCTTGATATGGACCGAATTTCTATTGCAGTGGTTCTTAAGAGAAAATGATTAACTACTTAGTGTTTAAACTTAGGTGTCACTATCGGATAAAAAATTATCGAAACGAGAAAATATGAAGCGATTCATTTCTCAACAAAAATAAAATAATGAGATACAAAAACTTAGGACATGGGAGTAAGGAGTTTCCACTAAGTAACTATTATGAGTAGTGTTAGCATCTAATTTGTAGATAAGCTGTGATCTCGTTTTTACGCTTAGTTTGGGAACTTGTGAAAAATCAAGGATGACGATTTTTATCCGTATGGTCACTTTCTAATTAGAAGTGTTTCTACTCGTAGACCCTAATAATTATTACAAAATAATGAAAGTTCAACAAACCGTCACAAGTATGAAGTGTGAAAAGTACAAAAATAGAATAAAGTGGAATAAAGAAAATAAATTTTGGAAAACGGAGCGTTTACGGGAATAAATGATTTTGTAATCTCTTTTGAACCTCTTTGCTACTTTACAAAGTTAGTAGAAAGAGTTATGAAATTATTTATCTCACGAGCGTGAATTGATCACATTGCGTGAGGACACGGCAATACTTTAGTCGGGGGGATTTTGGTGTGTACTAATTTACACACCTTCTCATGGCCAAATACCGACCCAAATAGACTAAATATGCTAACAATTGCCAAAGAAATGTGTGTTTTTATGTTTGTGAACGTGCAGGTACGGATATATAATAAAAAGGCAAAAAAACAAAGCAAAACCGACAAAAACGAGCACGGGATTGGAAAAGGTCAAAAGCCGAAGCCGTGAAAGAAACGTCAACTCTAATCCTCCAAGTTACAAGAAAAGCATTTGGATCGTTATCAGTCGTTACGTTTAATATTAAGTTGTATTAGTTATATTTTATAATGTTTTAGGTTTGAATTTTATGATTTGTAAAGGTCTAGGGGCTAAATATGCAACAATGGCAAAGATTAGAGAAGCCCTAGCCCCTAGCCTATAAATCGGTTTGTCGCTCAAATAGTACTTGGTTGGTTTGAGAGGAAGGAGATGGCACTTGGTAATCATCTTCTTCAAGTTCTTCTAAGTCTTCAAGAAATGTATCGAGAGAGGGAGCACAATGAATGAATTCATCCTCTTCATCATCCTCTCGACGAGATGATGAGTCATGGAAACTGTGACAACGAGATTTACCCTTATCACTACGAGGTTTACGGGTTTGTTTAAGAACGAGAGGATGTAAGGTCGGATAGATGGACTCATAGATACTACCATCAAGATCGGGATAGTGCTCGATAACATGGCGATAGAGACGAGTGAGTAACATTCCATACGGAAGATTTGCTTTAGGAGTAGCTCTTGCACGTTCAATGCGCTTGATAAAGAAATAAGCCAAATTGTAATGTTGTTCGGCAACAATACAATACAACATATGAGCGAGGCTAGCCGGGAGATGGTCACGGTGGCCTCTGGTACCAAACGTATTCTCATGAATGAGTTCTTCCAAATGCTTCATGTCGGGGCTTAATTCTTTGAGTAGAATTTTGTTTTCGGTAATATCGACATTTTTGGATTTGATTTTTCGAGTGGTAATTTCACGAGTTAAACCAAGCATTTGACGAATTTCGAGTAGAGAAGGAATTTCGGAGAAATATGGACCAAAAGTTGGACGAGAATATTGAAGGGCACCAAGATCCCATTCGTTTGTGAAAACGGATTGACCGGTGAAAGGAATTTGGAGGATTTGACCGAATTGTGCTAGAGTTAGAGTAATAAATTCATGTTGGATCATGAACGATATGAAAATAGAACCAAAATCATCGGTTTGGACCTTGACTTGGCTATAGAAGTCGAGAATGAAGCGAGGAATAATGGGTTCATTTATTTGGAAGAGACATTCAAAACGGATATTAGTGAACATACGATCGATGAAATCGGATTGATAGTAAGTGGGATGTACGACACGACCTTCATGAATATTTCTATCTTCAATTTAACAATAGAAATGAGCAATGGAAGGAGAGGTGGTGGGAAGTTGAGAGACTTTGGAAATATAGTTTTTGGTTAAGGAAATATCTTCGGTAATAACTTTGGGCATTGTCACCTGGTGTGTACTAATTTACACACCTTCTCATGGCCAAATACCGACCCAAATAGACTAAATATGCTAACAATTGCCAAAGAAATGTGTGTTTTTATGTTTGTGAACGTGCAGGTACGGATATATAATAAAAAGGCAAAAAAACAAAGCAAAACCGACAAAAACGAGCACGGGATTGGAAAAGGTCAAAAGCCGAAGCCGTGAAAGAAACGTCAACTCTAATCCTCCAAGTTACAAGAAAAGCATTTGGATCGTTATCAGTCGTTACGTTTAATATTAAGTTGTATTAGTTATATTTTATAATGTTTTAGGTTTGAATTTTATGATTTGTAAAGGTCTAGGGGCTAAATATGCAACAATGGCAAAGATTAGAGAAGCCCTAGCCCCTAGCCTATAAATAGCCCTTTAACACCAACATTGAAAGGTTGTTGTTGAGGGTTGGTCCTCATAGTGGTAGGAGTAGTGTAATTTTATTTTTATGAAGTCAAGTCTTATTTTACTTTCTCTCTCTAGCTTTATATTTCTAAAAATCTTTAATTCTTAGTTGTTAAATTCATGTTTTTATTGGTGGGATTTAAAGTTTATGGTTAAGCTAGTTTGATTAGTGAAAAATTTGGTGAAAAACATTAATTTTTAGGCATTATTTTGGATCAAAATGGGGTTTTGTTATAATTTTTTGCGAGTTTGCTTTTTAATATTTTTTATCGAGTTTGCATTTTTACCAAATTTCTATCGAGTTAGTTTCATTTTAAATGTAGTATCGAGTTAGACTTTTAATTGTTATCGAGTTAGAGGTGATAAATTCCATCGAGTTAGATTGCATGCATATCGAGTTTCAGTTTTTAATATACATATCGAGTTACAGGATTTGTTTAGTAAAGGACCTATTTGCAAAATATAATTTTCGAGTTAGGGACTATTTGTCAAACTTTCGAGTTAGGGAGTATTTGTCTTTCGAGTTAAGCTTTCTAGTACATATCGAGTTAGGGAACTAAATAGGTTATCGAGTTAGAGTCACAAGTAATAGTTTCTATCGAGTTAGAGTCAAATAATTTTTCGAGTTAAGTTTTTATTTGTACCAAGTTTCATTTCTTTTGGCGAGTTAGCCATGATTATCAAGTTAGATAATCACTCCCTCATCGTTTATCGAGTGAGGTTTTCTTTGCTTAAAATCTAAACGAAACTCTGCCGAAATTTTCTAAAAGTTATCAAGTTAGGATTTATTTCATAACAAGTTAGTATATTTTATTTAGTCACGTTATCTAGTAAACATTTTTAGTTTAATAATAAATAGTTTTTATTTCTTTTACGCATTTCCTTTTTAATTAGTCTTTATATCCTTTTCATTTATAAAAATTTAAAAAGCCAAAAATATAATTTTCCTTTTACGTTATCAAGTCTTTTATTTCTTTTATCAAGACTTTTTATTTTATCGAGTAACTTTATTTTATTAATATGATTTTTGAGTAGCTTTTTAGTGTTTGCTTAATGGCACGAGTTTGTGAGCTAAGTGTGGCCATAAAAGAGGATCGTGATTAATAATTGTTATGATTATTTAGATTTGTGATTTTATTATTTGAAGGGCAAAAGCCGGAGAATAATCAAATTACAAATCTAGTAATTATTTTCTTTTTAAAGGATTATTTTCAAAATAAACCAACGTTGTGAGAAAATAGTCTTGTTTAAGGAAAATAATTCGTCGTCAATCCTCGGTCCACACTTGATGAACTTATTCACGTCACTTAGCAAACATATTGTTTTTAAATTCATTTTCCGTCTTAATTTCTTTTTCGCGTTTTAAATCTCGTTTTCTTTAGTTATTTTATCCAAAGTTTGTTTTATTTGTTTGTTTCATTTGCGTTGTTTTATTGTTTCTCTTTACTTTATCTGCGTTTTAAATCCTTTTAATAGTGTAATCAAAAACCAACCAAAATATCTCTTCTACCCTTATTCACTTCACAAGATTCACAAACCGTGTCGACAAGATCAATTCAACCTTCGTTGGGAAAACGACCCGGGGAACATACTTTCACCGGTATTTCTTCGGAAACAAAACTATACACGCAAAAAGACAATATATCATCACCTAAACACGATAACAACAAAATAAAGTTGACGTTAAAATATTATGCTTATATTTTTATGACATATGTGGAACGTAAACATACTTCGACTCTAAAGACCTTTAACTTAATAAGTAGTTTACCATGTCCTTTGTTTTTATTTTTAACTTGTGTTAGATATATTTTACGATGTTTATCAAGTTGTTATGGGATAATCCAAACGCCCCTTTAAACATCTTAATATATCATGAAAATATGCTAGATGTACATTAGATTGTATAACTAGCTATTTCTAACAAGTTTCTTATGCAAATAATTTGTTTCGAAAAGAATGGTTTATATTTTGACTCAAAAATACTATTTTTCTTGTTAAACCAAACGCTTCCTTATCTAAGAAATTTACTACCAAAATATCAATATATATATATATATATATATATATATATATATATATATATATATATATATATATATATGAATTATATATGTTGACAACTCTAAAATGCTAGTCTTATACTTATATTCATGACGATGTATTGTAGAGGTTATATTGGATAATTTTCGACACTATTTGGACATGATCCAAACACCATCTTATCAAACAAAAAAAATATTTTTACATCACCGAAAAATTTGTTTTTGTGATTAATAAGTTATAAAACCATAATGTGATATGTTTTAACAAGTTTTTGTAGCATTATTCAACAATGTGTATAAGCAAAATTTGAAAATGAGTGTATGAATTTTTTCAAAAATTTTCGACAAGAGGGTTTGTAATTTTTAGTTTCTAGTGTTAGTTATACATTCTAATCCTAAGGGAAGCATTTAGTTATGGAAATCCTAGACTCAATTTGAAAGAAACTTGAAATTGAAGATTTTGAAATAAAAACCTTAATCATGATTATGGCCAAATTAGATGAAATTAAGAGAAATGTGTTATGAAAAACTTACAATACTTGTTGCTAATCGTGTTATAAGTATTTTCCCTTTGTTAATTGACCTTGATATGATGAATTGAGAATGGATTTTCGATGGTTTTGGGGTTTAAAATTCGTCACAGCAGTAGTAGGAGTGAAGGGAGGAGAGAAAATGGAGTGTTTGGTAAGTGGAATAAGGAGAAAAAATGAGTGGAATTTGTCAGATGGCCGGCCCCTTTAATCATTAAGAGGGCCACCCCTTTTTATACTGCCGGTCCCCTTAATTTTAAGGGGGCCGCCCATTTATATTTTTACTTTTCGCGGCTTAGATTCTGAAAAATAAAAATAAGTAAGTATATATATATTAGATTTATTTTTAATCAAAAATACGTTGGAGAGAGTTCGTACGAAGAGAATTACTTGACATTTTATTTGACGTTTCGTCAACTAAAATTTTCTTGATACTTTTGGATAAAAATGATCAAGCCGTCAAGTTGACGATGAAAAATGTAGAAGGTATATATATATATATATATATATATATATATATATATATATATATATATATATATATATATATATATATATATATATATATGTGTGTGTGTGTGTGTGTGTGTGTGTGTGTGTGTGTGTGTGTGTGTAAATAATATGGGTTTATAGGACGAGAAAAAGAGAGGGAGACGGATGCAAAAGATGACGGGAGTTTTTTTCATCCATCGGTTCTTCAACTCATTTCTCTACATCAACATGAGTATATTTGAACGTTAAAGTTCAAGAAGGCCAAAAGAGGGGAAAAGAAAAGATTTGTAAACGAACAATTTCTAGTTCTAGAAAATCAACTAATGAGTTTTCTAGGTTATAAGAGCATATAGTATGTATAATAATAATATGTATACGTATATATATATATATATATATATATATATATATATATATATATATATATATATATATATATATATATATATATATATATATATATATATATATAATAATAGCTAAGAGTAATTACAAAATAAGCTATAACAACAATAAACTAGATACTAGACTAAGCATGCAATTTTGACATGAAAATTTAAAAGAGACGTGTGCCTTTTTGTCTTCAACAAGGAAATCTTCAAAGTCTTCAAGAGATTGCATGATCATGTGGAAGTGGATAGAAAACCAAGCTTGCCAAGGTATGACGAATTCATCTTGTTGGTCCCCATTGTCTCATTTGACCAAAGTTGTTTGGTCCAAAGACGTTATGCATTTGACTTGGGTGCATGTATAGTGGAATCATTCCCCAAGGATTGAAGTTCCACATTTGATGATTATTGTGAAAGTTTCGTCTATTTTGGTTTACTCTAGGTTGAGGAGTTTTAGACCTAGGATGAGGACAATTTGGTTTTCTAGGTGGTGGAGTTTTAGATCTTATTTTTTGGATTAAGGGGTTCTACTTCGGGTTTTAAAGATGATTTACGAAAGCTTTTAATTTCTTCATCACTTGCAATAGGTACTAATCTATCTTTCAAAAGTATATACTTTGGTTTTAACTCTAGAGGTTTTAGTTCACTAGTTTCACCTTCAAACTTTACATTTTTAGATTTGCTAGTTGATGCCTCGGTTGAGTCGTATCCTAAACCGGTTTTATCTTTGGCAATTCTTTGAGAGCTAATTATTTTACTAAGTGATTGACTACTATTTTCAAATTTCTCAAATCTAATAATTTCTTCCTTATGTTGTTTATTCTCATTTTTAATAACTAGACATTCTTTACATTCTATAATAATTTCTTTTCCTTTTTCTAGTTTTTGTAGTTTCATTTTTAATTCAAGTATTTCATCCTTTAATTTTATGATTAGTGTGTTTTAGTAGTTTATTTTTAGCTATGACTTTTTGTCCTAGTTTGCATAATCTACGATATTCGCTATCTAAATCTTTTTCATCTAACGATAAATTATCATCACTATAGTATTCGGTTTCGGAATGTACCTCATCGGAAGACCTTGCCATGAGACACTTTTCTTCTTTTGTTGTGTCGTTTTCATCGTTGTTACTATCACTCCATGCTCCTCCCACAAAGGCCTTGTGGTTTTGACTTCTTGACAATTTCGAACATTCTCCAATAAAATGGTTTGGATCTCCACACTTGAAGCATTTTCTTTCATTCTTGCTAATTTTGTCGTCCTTGTTTCTTTGGAATGTTTTTCTTTCATCAAACGGTTGTCTAACGTATCTTCTCGTCTTTTGAAGAATTTCTTGAAGTCTCTTACGGCCATGGCATACTATTCGTCTTCACTTTCGGAATTTGAGCATTCTTCGTCACTAGATTCTCTTTTTGCTTTCAATGCAATTGACTTGGTTTGCTCCCTTTTTCCTTTGACCATTTCGGAATCTTTCTTTATTATCACCTCATACACTCTCAAGTTTCGAATTAGCTCGTCAAGATGTAGAGTTGATAGATTCTTTGACTCCTTAATAGCCGTCACTTTAGCACGCCACTTCGGATGGAGAGCCCTAAGAAATTTCCTTACAAAATTCTTGCTAGAAAAATTCTCATCAAGTGCTTTTAAACTTGTGATGATTGTGTTAAATCTAGCAAAAGAATTATCAATTGATTCCTCTTCCGGAATCGTAAATTGTTCATATTGTTGTACAAGAAGATCTATTTTATTATCTTTGACTTGACTATTACCTTGGTGAGTGATTAGTAAAGAATTCCAAATATCTTTTGCGGTTTTACACATAAAAATTCTTTCATATTCTTTGTGTGGTAACGCATTATAAATAACCATTTTAGCTTCATTGTTTTTAGCAAGTTTCTTTTTCAAATCATCGTTTTGTTTTTCAAAAGGTACAATTTCATCCCTTTTGGTTTCGGGATTATTTTGTATAGGAGGAAAATCACCATTAGTAATAACATGCCAAAGATCTAGATCTTTTGATTTCACATAAGTTTCGAATCGATTTTTCCAATAAAGAAAACCATCACTTTCAAATAGTGGTGGTCTTTGCATAGATTGACCTTCTAAATACCTTAAGTGAATTAGTTGGATATTATGATATTTTGTCACTAAATACTTATTTACGTAATGATTTTATGTTTAATGATTCTACATTTGTCAAAACATAGGGATATCGAGAAATATTAATAACGTTTTTACGCATTATTTATATCAACATGTTTTCTCAGGTTTAACAGGTTATATATGACAAGAAGATGATTTATATTTCTGGAAGGGAAGCTTTGAACGTTCATTTCCTTGGAGGAAGATCTAACCTTGTTGACACACTATCCACACCGAACGAATCAGGGGAGTATTTGTTTTCATTCTTTTACCTATTTTACTTTTACATTCTTTAATTCAACATTAAGGACAATGTTCATCCTAAGTGTAAGGGGAGGGTAAATGATGATACCTTATAGGATACAATTGCACTTGAGTTTGTTTGTTTGATAGTAAGTGTGTAATAAAACTAAGAGAAATACTTGTTAGTGTAATTTTAGTGCCAAATTTAAAATTTTTTACAACATTTAGGAGTGAAACTTTAGCCTTAACAAGCGTCTCATGGATAGGAGTCGTATGACTAGCACAAAACTGTACCATTCAGAAAAATTTTCCACCCAAATATGTGAGGTTCGCCTTTAGATTTGATAGGAAAAGCATTCATTATTAGTGCTTATGAGTGTACCTGTAGCATTTAGATTCTAGAACTTGTGTTAGTGATGCACCCCGAGATCGCTAGTGAGACTACATTCGTGTAGTAGGATTTACTACATGATAAGAGGCATTAGGATTACCCTTGTGTTTAAACCCGTATCATAATTACTTGACCATTTAAGTCATATTACTTGACTAGTAAAATCAATTAATTTTTCCCACACCTTAGTGTTGTACTCATTTTTAGTACACGAAACCCCTAGTACACCCCTCCGAGCCTATCTTTTCGTTTATAACTTTAAGCATCTTACTTAAAGGAAGAATTTGTTACAACCAACCCAAATGTGCAACCAAATCGCCTTAGCCTTCCGTGTATGCACTCACCTTTAGTGCATTATTGTTATTTGTTTAAACGCTTAGTTAATTATCTAATTGATTACATGGTTACTAAGTCGAGCCATATCTTGTACATATTGTTTTGGGACGATTGAGACTCGTGGGTAAAGTACTTGTGTTATGAAGTAATGGGGAAGAACATCATATATTACCCTCATATGTGCATTAATCTTAAAAAGTAGTTCAAGTGTTTTGATTATCTTGATTCGAGTCATTAGCGTAGTTTATTGTAAAGTATGTAAAAATTCAAGTGTAAGGGGAATGTATATTCCCTATGATGTATTATTTTGGATGGTAGGGTAAGAGTGTATGCAAAAAAATAAATAAATAAATAAATAAATAAAATCGAAAAAAGAAAAAAAAATAGAAAAAGAAAGGAGAAAAAACATACGGACTATCATCCCATTTCATTCTATGTTTGTTTTATGTTTTTGATATTTTTGATTTATTAGCTTAAGTCGAGCCTAGTCTTGGCTTAGCAATGCCATATTGTACATATAATTAACCAAGATGATTAACTCGCCACCAGTAAATATTGCCTTTATCCAACAAAACCGTGTTTTCCATATCCCTACACCTAACATTATAACCCTTTAAAAGACCTCTTTGATAGTTTATCCTATGTGCTTACGCCAAGTGGTAGAGGTTTGATCCTTTCCCAGGCCTATGGTAATATATTTGCTATGACAGGTAGTGAGAGATGTTTTCCATTTCCATATTGTGATATATACTTTATTACACCCGAGAGATGTAAGTATCTAAACACTATTTTTGAGGTGCTAGTGTATGACCTCCGTGCTTTCTTTTGGTTATTAGCGGAACGATTATTTTTTGTAATTACTTTTATATTAGTGTTAAATGACCCCTAACTTGTATTTTGATTAGAATAAAAGCGCATTTACTTGAGGAGAAGAAAATCTCAAGTGTAAAGGTATTTGATGAGGTGAAAAGTGTATCGCTTTTAAGGGGTCATTTAAGCCCGAATTCGAGATTATTTGATCAAATATTGCCCTAAATCGTTCCTTTTGTCATTTTAGGTACTTTTGAGGAGAAATCTGGAAAAGGAAGCATTTTGGACGTTTTTGGAGCATAAAAGTGAAGAAAATGGCAAAGTCTCAATTTCCTTGCTAGGAACAGTACCTGACGGCATCAAGCTGTTACACATGACGGCGTCAAGAGTTACAAAAGAGGTGGATATGGACTTATAACGTGATGGCCCAGAGAGTTTTCAAGCTTAGGGCCTGACGGCGTCACCAAGGCCGTCAGGGTCCAATTACACATGACGGCCCAGAGTAATTTCATACATGACAGCGTCACAAATAGATCTAGGCAATACGATTTTTATCATGGCGGCGTGTTGACAGCGTCACGAGCTAATACATGACACCGTCAAGATGTAAACTCTATATATAGTTTTCCAATTTTCATTCATTTATGTGCAACTTTGAGGGAATAAACGCTAGTCCGAATTTTATCAGCTTTTCAAGGGTTTCAACCCCTTGATTCTTCCATGTTCAATTGAAGATAAGTATTCATTCAAATCATTCAATATGTCTATGTATTGTGTGATTATATCTTACGTTTGTCTTCTCTTTAACATGCTAGGCTAGATTTTCTTGTGTTTGCTTAGATGTAGTGAAACCTAGATGTTGATTATGGGTTGATTGTTTGTTTATAATTTTTACGGATGATTGTATTCGATGTTAGGCTCAAGAAAACTGGCAAACTTCCATTGGTAACTTGCTTGAACGTCTTAAGAAACATGATCGGAGGTGTACTACGATTTTTTGGTTGTATTTAATGCATAAGAGAATTCTAATGATCCCATGTTAGGAGCTTCTAACAGCTCGACATAGGAGTGAAGTAGGATCTTATAGAGTTAGGGAACATTGTACACGGCCCTACGACTAGTATTAAGGAATATGACCCGTCATCCATGCAATTGTAACAAGCTAATCAACCTGTAAAAGATAACTAGGGAGTAATGAAATCTAAGTAAACATAACTTTCCTCATTATTGTTTCCACCACATTAGTATAATAGTTTTATTTTCATTTCAGTTATTTATTTATTTTTTTTGCATTAGTAGTTAATTGGGTTAGTTGACTAGCAACTAATTCCGCCCACTCTTTCAAAACCCGAGATTTTACTTGCTTTCATAAAAATATAAAAATAAAAAAAGGATCATCCCTCACCTCTAGACCTAGTTTAATAGGCTTTCTAATCCTAGCGACACTATTCCTAAGTTGAACGATCAATCCCCCGGTACTTGTCACTATACTATACTACAACGATCAGGTACACTGCCTGGTGGGGATAGTAAGCTTCTCGAGATCCATTGAGAGGTAAAACCTGTTGCAATGGCGCAATTCCCACGTATCAAAACTTGATACGTGGGAATTGCGCTCTCGCAACAGGTTTTACTTCTCAAGGGATCTCGAGAAGCTTACAACCCCTACAAGGCAGTGTACCTGATCGTTGTAGTATAGTATAGTGACAAGTACCGGGGGATTGATCGTTCAACTCAGGAATAGTGTCGCTAGGATTAGAAAGCCTATTAAACTAGGTCTAGAGGTGAGGGATGATTCTTTTTGTATTTTTTATATTTTATGAAAGCAAGTAAAATCTCGGGTTTTGAAAGAGTGGGTGGAATTACTTGCTAGCCAACTAACCCAATTAATCTAAAGATGCAATCAAAATAAAATAAAAAAATTAAAATAAAACTATTATACTAATGTGGTGGTAAAAATAATGAGGAAAGTTGTGTTTACTTAGATTTCATTACTCCCTAGATATCTTTAACAGGTTGATTAGCTTGTTACAATTGCATGGATGACGGGTCATATTCCTTAATACTAGTCATAGGGCCGTGTACAATATTCCCTAACTCTATAAGATCCTACTTCACTCCTATGTCGAGCCGTTAGAAGCTCCTAACATGGGATCATTAGAATTCTCTTATGCATTAAATACAACCAAAAATCATAGTACACCTCCGATCATGCTTCTTAAGACGTTCAAGCAAGTTACCAATGGAAGTCTGCCAGTTTTCTTAAGCCTAACATCGAATACAATCATCCGTAACAATTATAAACAAATAATCAACCCATAATCAACATCTAAGTTTCACTACATCTAAGCAAACACAAGAAAATCTAGCCTAGCATGTTAAACAGAAGACAAGCGTAAGATATAATCACACAACACATAGACATATTGAATGATTTGAATGAATACTTATCTTCAATTGAACATGGAAGAATCAAGGGGTTGAAACCCTTGAAAAGCTGATAAAATTCGGACTAGGGTTTATTCCCTCAAAGTTGTATACTAAAGAGTGAAATTTGGAAAACTATATATAGAATTTACATCTTGATGGCGTCATGTATTAGCTCGTGAGGCCGTCAACTCGCCGCCTTGATAAAAATCGTATTGCCTAGATCCATTTGTGACGCCGTCATGTGTAGAAATACTCTGGGCCGTCACTAGTAATTGGACCCTGACGGCCTTGGTGACGCCGTCAGGCCATAAGCTTGAAAACTCTTTGGGCCGTCACGTTATAAGTCCATATCCACTTCTTTTGTAACTCTTGACGCCGTCACTTGTATATCCTTGACGCTGCCAGGTTTTGTTCCCAGCAAGAAAATTGAGACTTTGTCGTTTTCTTCACTTTTATGCTCCAAAAACGTCCAAAATGCCTCCTTTTCCATATTTCTCTCCAAAAGTATCTAAAATGACAAAAGGAATGATTTAGAGCAATATTTGATCAAATAATCTCGAATTCGGGCTTAATAACCCCTTAAAAGCGGTACACTTTTCGCCTCATCAAATACCCTTACACTTGAGATTTGCTTGTCCTTAAGCAAATGCACTTTTATTCTAATCAAAATACATGTTAGGGCTCATTTAACACTAATATAAAAGTAATTACAACAAATAATCAGTTGACTAAAAACCAAAAACAAGCACGGAGGTCATACACTAGCACCTCACAAATAGTGTTTAGATACTCACATCTCTCGGGTGTAATAAAGTAGATATCACAATATGGAAATGGAAAACATCTCTCACTACCTGTCATAGCAAAATAGATTACCATAGGCTTGGGAAAGGATCAAACCTCCACCACTTGGCGTAAGCACCTAGGATAAACTATCAAAGAGGTCTTTTAAAGGGTTATAACATGAGGTGTAGGGATATGGAAAACACGGTTTTGTTGGATAAAGGCAATATTTACTGGTGGCGAGTAAATCATCTTGGTTAATTACATGTACAATATGGCGTTGCTAAGCCAAGACTCGACTTGACTTAAGCTAATAAATCAAAAATAACAAAAAATATAAAACAAACATAGAATGAATTGGGATGGTAGTCCGTATGTTTTTCTTCTATTTTCTTTTTCTATTTTTTTTTCTTTTTCTTGATTTTTCTTTTTTTTTGCATACACTCTTACCCTACCATCCAAAATAATACATCATAGGGAATGTATATTCTCCCCTTACACTTGAATTTTTACATACTTTACAATAAACTAATCGAACGACTCGAATCAAGATAATCAAAACACTTGGAGTATTTTTTTTTAAGATTAATGCACATATGGGATAATAATTTGATGTTCTTCCCCATTACTTCATAACACAAGTACTTTACCCATGAGTCCCAATCGCCCTAAAACAATATGTACAAGATATGACTCAACTTAGCAACCATGTAATCAATTAGATAATTAACAAAGGGTTTAAACAAATAACAATAATGCACTAAAGATGAGTGCATACACGGAAGGCTAAGGCGATTTGGTTGCACATTTGGGTGGTTTGTAACAAATTCTTCCTTTAAGTAAGATGCTTAAAGTTAGAAATGAAAAGATAGGCTTGGAAGGGTGTACTAGGGGTTACGTGTACTAAAAATGAGTACAACGCTAAGGTGTGGGAAGTTTAATTGACTTTACCAGTCAAGTAATATGACTTAAATGGTCAAGTAATTATGATACGGGTTTAACACAAGTGTGATCCTAATGCCTCTTATCATCTAGTAAATCCTACTACACGAATGTAGTCTCACTAGCGGTCTCGGGATGCATCACTAACGTAAGTTCTAGAATCTAAATGCTACCGGTACACTCATAAGTTCTAATAATAAATGCTTTTCCTATCAAATCTTAAAGGCGAACCTCACATATTTGGGTGGAAAATTTTTCTGAATGGTACCGTTTTGTGCTAGTCATACAACTCCTATCCATGAGACGCTTGTTAAGGCTAAAGTTTCACTCCTAAATGTTGTAAAAAATTTAAATTTGGCGCTAAAATTACACAAACAAGTATTTCTCTTAGTTTTATTACACACCTACCATCGAACAAACAAACTCAAGTGCAATAGTATCCTATAAGGTATCATCATTTACCCTCCCCTTACACTTAGGATAAACATTGTCCCCAACGTTCAATTAAAGAATGTAAAAGTAAAATAGGTAAAAGAATGAAAACAAATACTCCCATGATTCGTTCGGTGTGGATAGTGTGTTAACAAGGTTAGATCTTCCTCCAAGAAAATGAACATTCAAAGGTACCCTTCCAGAAATATAAATCATCTTCTTGTCATATATAACCTGTTAAACCTGAGAAAACAAACAAGGCAACCTTGCGTAAAATCGGCGGCAATCTATATATACTAACAAATCCTAGAAAGCAATTTAAGGTATAATGCTTGTGGAATGAATGTTTGCAGATTTCCTGCAGTTTATAAAACTAAAGAATTAACAAAAAATTTTAAGACTCCGTTAGAAAAACAAAACTCGCAAAATTTCCAGAATTTTACACGTGACGCCGTCAGGAGTTAAATCCTGACGCTGTCAAAAGTGACCTGCAGAAATCTTTATGTCATGTTTCCGGAAAATTTCTGGAAAAACTTATGTCCTACTTCCTGTAAAATCCGGCAAAACATCATTATGACTCGATACAAGCATTTAACTCTAACAATTACTACTATACATGTTCATTTAATATTGTAGCGAATCAAGATCAATTTCGTTCTTATAAACAAATTTGGGGTTTTCCCTTACACTTAGCTTTTGCAAAATACCTTTATATGAAGTTAAGACAAAGTTAAACTACAAAATAAAGCATTTTCATAATTTAATTTGAAAATATGATTTACCAATAATAAAAATAAGACATGCATACGGAAGCAAATAACAATCAAGCAATTAAAAATCAAACAAATAAAAACACAAAAAACATGGGATGCCTCCCAAGAAGCGCTTTTCTTTATTTATTATTCTTGTAGCTAGACTTAAGGTAGTGGGCTATCACGTGACCTCATCATTGGTTACATTCTCTAGGTCATCTCCAATATCAGGATCGCTTTCATAGTGCAGGTATTTTGGGTCTTCAAACTCAAAGACATCTTCCCGATACTTGGATCCAAGCTTACTAACATCCTTAAAGAATCCACATGATAAATCAAAGGTGTTTTTACATCCTATCCGAACATCTTCATCTCATAAAACAAGTTGAGAACCTAGCTTATCAAGTCTGTCACAATCAATTCCTTCGAAGTCTTTCCTCTTGTATGGCGTTTGGTATGACACCCTCCTAATTCCATCAGTGAAAGTCATGATTCTATTCCGGTCGTCAACCATTAAGTTAGTGATTTCACAAAAGGGCGCTCAGAAAACAACTTGCGATAACCTTGGGTCGATATAATTCTCAATGTTGTCCACAATCGTAAAGTCCATTGTGAACGCCATATTTCCTATGAATACCTGGATTTCATGATCTCTACCAACAACATTTTCTCCTTTATAAATCATCCCCCATATGCAAATATTGTTATAATGGAACAGGGACATAAAATTCTTAGGTAGAAACATATCAATGTAGATATTATCGAAATACTTGTGACCAATCATACAAGGGATTTTGAGGTTATTCGGATCACGCCGCTTTATCCTTTCCGATCTTTCATCCTGTGATCCATATGTATTACAATCTAGTGACGGACGGCACTCATACACTTCCTCATTACCCTTTCGAAAAATCACTCTCCTGACGCCATTGGTGAATAATGCACTACCATCCTTCTCATCAAGGACCACTCCCGTTTTATTAACAAATGGTTTCCCGATGACGAGGTTGGTTAATGTTGGATTAGTGATAGAGTTTATGTCATCGATCATGGTGAGATCAATGTTATAGATGAATCCTCTAATCATAACTGATAACCTTTCGATTCCTTCACACGAGATATGTTCAGGGAAGGCTTCGTTGTAAAGGGAGAGGGGGATTACGTTTATAGGGAGGTTAGGATCTATGTAAGTATGGGTTATGAGCTTCTTCCTAGTAGTGCAAGAAATATTAAAAACTTCAGAGTCGCTTCCCTTAATCCTATCACTACTCCCTATAGTTGGATTTTTTGTGTGCCCTTTTGATCTCTCTTTCGGCTCATCCCATTCGCCTGACTCTTGTGTGACGGAGTCCTCGAATAATTCGCCAAGGCTCTTGGCAAATTCGTGGTCTATCTCTGGGGTCTCATCCTTAACTTCATGACCCTTATTCCCAGTTTATTGTTGGCTCTCGTCAGGTGTAGGAGCAGATATTGTGGTGATTGTATTTACAAAGTGGATTGGTCCTGGGGAGTTAACATGGTCCCTAACTTCCTTCACCTTTGGTGACAGATGTTTAAAGTGTTTAATAGGGCTTTTTATTTTCACAGAAGAGGTTGGCTGATTCATGATGGTGGCAGATTTGGCTTCTTCAGCCTGAATTAGTTTACTAACAGTGTGCTCTTTAATAGCGGTTAACAGATTACAAATCTTGTCATTCATATCGGCCTGCTGTTGTCTAAATCGGGTCTCGAGCATGGAATGCTATAATTCTTGAGAGAGAATGAACTTTCGCAAGGCATCTTCATAGGTTTTGTTGGGGGTCGATTACACGGTAAGGTGGTTAAACCTTCGTTCTTTGTGTATGAGATATGTTTGTGTGAATATGATTAAGTATGCGGAATCTACTTAACCACACTTAGAAGATTTATGTTTATTGTTATGGAAATGGAATAGTTAACACCAAACGATTCAATATTATTCAAAAGGAAATAATACGAGTGATCTTTAGCTTATCACTAGGGTTACAAAGACCTTGAATCTTATGTTTGTTCTTTCTATTGTCTGTGTATGAGAGTTGTGTATGGCATTGTCTCTCTTATCTACATATCTAAGATTTTCCTTTTATAGTCCAAGGAAATATCTTTTACAAATTACATGACTCAACAAATAACTAGCTTATGACTAATCACTATTCTAGCTTAGTCATACAAGATACATCATGTATCTAGGATAAACAACTCACTTGGAGTGTTCAATTTGATGACTAGAACTAAGATATTATCTTATTATGCAAGTTGAATAAGTCATTCTTATCTACACAGCTGTTTGTTATGAGTCATAGCTGCACAGTCATAGCAGCAGCAAAATCAAGCAGCAGTATGATTCAGCAGCAGAATCAAGCAGCAGCAGAATAAAGCAGCAGTGGAAACGAATCACCTTCAGTGGAAACAGTTTTCAGTAGAACCCATCAGTGGAAACTTGCTTTGATTCTTCTGATATTTAATTCCTAACAATCCTCCCCTAAACATGTGAATCACATTCAAACATGTTTTTCTGAATTAAATGATGACTTTGTGAAGATCTTTCAAACACTTCATTGTCAGACTAGTTGATCTGAACTTTCTTCTCTTCTGAGTGAATGAACTTATCTTTCTCTGGAACTTATCTGCTTTCTGATCTTTCAACAAGTGATGAACAAACGTAGTGAACTGAAATTGAATCTTTTCAACTTTTTGACCTAGATAGAACTTTCTCCTTTGAAATGCTTCATCTCTTCTGAATACAACATTAAAGAATGTTCTTGTCATTTTCAACCTCTATGTCATCATCTTGTCTTTTCTTTTGGTTAATCTTCCTTAAACTGGGCTTGTATTTCCTCCCCTGAGATTCAAATATCATCTTATATTGATATCCTCCCCTTGTTTGAAAGATTTTCTCACAATCATAACATCATCATCTGATCTAGCATTTTTCCATGTTTTCAGACAATTTGTACATGAAGCCATCAATTCCTTAAGAGTTTAAGATTCTGTCCTCATCACTTCTAGGTGTGTTAACTCCTATGAGAGGTGATTCAACGGACATTTTTGACTTATGGTCCATCATTTGATGGTTTTTAAAGTCATCTTTTAAAAAATCCTTTTAAGAAACTTTTGCCTTAGCAGTATGTATATGATTTTATTATGAAAAATCATACTGCTTACAACCATTTTGAAGGGATTAAGTGTGTAACAGACACTTAGTCAAAATTTCGGTTTAAAGCAACCTCTGGTTGTGTGAGAACCAATGTTTTCAGTTATAAATAACCACCTGTGTATAGATAAACCTATTCAAAAGGCTTTCTTTATAGGGTTTCCAGCTCGTGGCATTTGTTACCTCTAACACAAGTGTTAGATTCACTTTTGCTCGCTGTTCTTTCTATCAGATATCCGTAGATTAGTCACATTATACTTAAAAGTATAAAATGATAGAAAGTGAGTTGTATCAGTGATTAACTGATCAACTAATTTATCAATTCAAAGTGAAACATCATAATCAGATTTCAAGAAAGAAGTTTTAAGGAGTTTTGAAGTCCCAAACTTTTTCTATCATGAACCTATTATATCAGCAGCAGTGATCAGCTTTCAGCAGCAATGATCAGCAGCTTTGATCAGCAGATTTCACTTGAAATAACCTTTCAGCTTAAATATTCATACCTGAAATTGTTAGTCTAAAACCAAATAAACAAAGTACAAAGTACTTGTCTTGAATTAGAATAATAATAGAACTAACTGTATGAATAACTTCAAATATTGTTAATTGTCACAACTCACCATTTCAGGTCATTTCAGGTCATTTTCCGAACTTTGGAAAAACACTATTCATCAAACACTATTCATCAAAACACTATTCATCAGTTTACTATTCATCGTTTTCGAGGTCAATTTGATATTCTGAGAAACTTTTGGGAAATTTACTATTCACGGAACACTATTCATTGCGGGAAAAGATTTCATCATTCACGTGCATTACATATTTCATCGTAAATTTAGTTTACGGGTATTCAAATTCGCGTAACCGGATTGGGTTAGGTGCGAATTCATTTCATTAGTGTTGAGAACACTGCATACGGACTGGAGATAGTCTGCATATCATCATAACAGCATTTTCATGTTATACCACTCTCAGGATTTTCAAATTACTATATTCAGTACATTTAACGTTTTTACGTATAAGTAATTATAGTAAACGTTAACACATGGTTTATACACGACGAATATATCTAAATATTCCCACAATGGTCCCGACATATTTTTATATCCATTTTAACATCATAAAAGTTATAACATTCAGTTACCCAGTATTTTGGAAATTTATTTTATTTATAACGTACGCTTATGAATATTACGACGGTTTTCGTGAAAACTAAACAATAATCACCCGATCACTCAGTAAATGTACCCAACATATTTTTAATATGTTTTTAACATTATTATGACTTTATTTCATCCCGGTTAACTTCGTGAACGTTTATTGCTATTAAACCCGGTACCCGATTTTAACGAATAACGCGTAATAACACTTAACGCTACACTATATTTTCTAAGTGATCAAAACCGTTTTGGCTACTCCTTTTCACACTCAAAACCGGCCATGTGCCACCCCTTTTTAACCTTGTGCATTGATTTTCATTAGTTAACTAATAAACCTTATAACTTTACTTTACTAATTTTACAAGAATCATAATATACACTTTCTCAAGATCCAAAAAGCTTGCTCATCTCTTCCATTTTCTTCCCAAACCCACGACCTCCCCACCATCTTATGATCCATCCATGGTTTTTCAAAAGCTAAAGCTACAAACTTGTTCCTTTTATCATTCTAAACAAGAATCAATCAAGAAAAACACAAGAACAACAAGCATAATCATCATATAATCATCTCATTTTATCAAGTAAGTTTTCATCTTTATTTCTTCATGAATCATCCTATTTTTACATGTATTACATAAGTATCATGCTAAAAACCATGTACAAGTAGCTATACCACACTTTATTTTGGCTAAAAACAAACATACAAACCCTAACTTATTTGTTATGAATCCCCTAGCTCTAATAACTTGGTTAGGAGTCCATGGCACCCTAAGAAGGTGTATGGTAAGATTAGATTAGTCATGTGGTGATTACAAGAGGTTTGGTGATGGTAGAAATTGGTTTTTAACCTTGGAAACTTGATTTGGAACCTATTTTAGACATGCTGTCCGTTTTGTAAAAATCTGGAAAATCAGTAAACACCAAGGAAACTTTGGCAAAATTTTTAGAAAATACTTTCAAAAACGAATCCGTAGGCGAAAGAACGGATTAAAAAGAGTCTATAACGAAGGAGTTATGATTTTTGCAAGATTGTTGACGAAAAGTATTTTCTGGAAATTAGTTGCTGTTGGACGTTTTTCATTGGACAAAAAGAGACTTTAGACGTAACCCGGAGGAGCCGAGCTTTCCAAAATATATTACTACATACTAAGACGAAACCGTGGATATAAAGAACAAGTAAAACGGACAAGTAACGACAAAGATATACTCGTTTGAATATCGGCTAAAACCCTTTTATAATTGACAGCTTTTAATATAATTTGGCGCAAAAACTACGAAGTGCATTTTTAAGCTAAACATAATGTCAAGTACCGAGCTTTATAACTAACGTAGTATTAGTTATTATGAGTATGTTTTCATCATTTCAAGGATTACAACCCGAGTTTTTCAACGCTTACATGGAAACTTACGTTATATATATATAAGTATATATATTATAACTAGCCATTTATATTTTCTAATAGCAATATTTTCCTAAGTCTTGGAATATATACTTTTGGTAACAACAAGTGTTTTTCAAAGAGTAGAGTGGTATAGTAAACATGTGCATGGACATTCATAACATCATTTCATGATCTAAAGTAGATCGTACATCATTCATATTAGGTTGCGGCTAGTATGCACGCCTTGTTTTCAGCTCAGTACATGTTCATGGTACCATCATATTGGGTTAAGACAGCAAATTGTTCATTGGTGTTCATTTCATTTCATCACGGTTTCATCAGTTAAGGTGAGTTTTCATAGCCCCGTTTTCAATTCAACATTTTTGATTGTTTTCAAATCCCACGGGGGGAATACATTGCATCAATTATTTCAGTACGAGCCCAAGTATTCAAACATGTACATAGCTTAAGTTACCTTGCCATGTGAAAAGTCCCCTGTAACATCATGAACCGTTAATTTACCGTTAAGCGAGAGTGAGTGGATAGATCTATCGAGGGTGACGCCTCCATCCGTGGTAGTGGATACCAACAGTAAGCGGATGCATGTCATGTCTTTTACATTTGAATGTTTCGGCAGAACATTCGGGAGGGGCATAGAATTTCATCAGTCATAGCTTCGGTGTCATGAGCTTAAGGCTATTGTACAATTTTCACGAGATTTTTATCTTGCATTTTTACTTGTGGTGGCCGTACATCAGTACATTTTACAAACCTATGGAATTCACCAACATTCGTGTTGACGTTTTAGCAATGTATTTCAGGTTATTAAGGTAGCTCATGAGACATGCATTTGGACTTTCATGGAGTCGCGGAGTCGACGCGTCTCATCATTATTTCATGCACTTATGTAAACATTTGATCTAGTACGACTTGTTTTTCATAAACATGCAACACATTTTGGGGACCTCATTTTGTAAACTCTGAATTATTTCAATGATCAAATGCAGTATTTTCCAAACGACACTTTAGGTCGTTCAATGTAACTGTAACTGTGGTGCTATGACAGACACCCCCAGGTATTCCATTCCGCTGCAAGTCAGGTAAATTGGGGGTGTGACAGATTGGCATCAGAGCTAAGGTTATAGCGAACTAGGATGTATCTTGGACCCTAGACTATAACCGCATCATCATAGCATCTCATCATTTCATCATAAGTGCATAATCATGATACATGTTGTTTTATACATCCCCTGTGCGAGTTATTTATACTCATATCCGTATATGTATATCATTTTATTGACCTGGTTCACAAGTGACATGTCTTCAGATACTCACCCTGACATCCTTTTATCGGATTCTGACATTGAAGATGCCTTGTCATCTTCCACTACCATTATACCATCAGTTGCACTTACACCACCATTAGTACTATTGATTTGCCATAGGAACAGAGTTTTCCTATCATTCAGCCCGTACATAGAATGCCTTTTGGTAGTGTATTCAGAATTAATCTTAATGGACTTATTAGGATGCTTATTGCAAGGAAGATAGTGTGTTTTCTTTCCATCACTAGTAGGGCACTTACTACTCAGGTACTATCACCACCATCAGTTACTTATTACACTATTGGTCTTCCCACAGTGTGTACTTTAGTTTTACCTTTTGGATGTCGCGAGGTAGCACGAAAGAGGGTAGTATTCCATTCACTAGTACCATCATTGTCATTTCCTTTTCCATTCCCACTTGCCATGAACTAGATGACATCTAGTAGACTATTACCATTCGACAAGATTCACCCACGTATCCAATACACCATTCAAGCTATTTTACTATCATATGGGGAAACTGTTTTACAGAAAAATTTCTGAAGTAAGCTATTTTATTACCATCCTATAAACTGATTTTCTGTCATTACATCAAGTATTTACTATTATTACGCGAGGCAATTTTCATGTTATTTGAAAGAAAACATCAGGATACCATTTTAATAACAATGCGTTGAACACCATCTAAAACTTTTGAGGAAAGTTATGATATTTTGACAAAATCCAACATCGCATCATTAGTCCTCAATTATACATAGCCTGATCACCTATGTAAAATTCAGGAAGGATTATGCCATGAAGGAAATAATTACCTTTTCAAAGGATTGTAATAACAATCTTCATCCAAAAGTTTTGTAAACAAAGGAACTCATTCATAAACATCCATTTTGCTGAACTATCCCTGGATACTTACCCCACAAGTCACTCACTTAGCCATTAAGTTGGATTTTCCCATTGATTTTCCTAGAAGAGACTTTCCATATCAATTACATGCAGGATTCCTTTATACAATAAAAGCAATGAAAGGATTACAGAACTACTAACCAGGACTAGAAGCATATAGTGAGAGAATTCATAACTCAACAACAATCCTAAGATACTGCGAGACTATCCGAATCACCATCTCTGACTTAGTTGTCCAATGTCATCATTCAAGGGTACTAGCTATACTGAGCTACAGGATTGAACTCAATAAATGTCCGCATGACAACACAATAGAAATAAACCCAGCTTCTAATTGAGACTGTAGAGCATTTCATTTAAACATGGCCTTATCCATACATAAACTATCCTGCAGTAAGTTTTCACAAAGGACAATTGTTTGAAACAAGTATATCGATGTAGGTTTCACTAAGGCATTATGTCTAGAAATTTCAGATAACCTCACCTTCATACCAAGCAAGGGATCAAGCCAGAACATATCTCCTCATCTACATGGGAAAACAGAATAGACATTCATCGACACAACATCAAGTGATACATTCGTCTTGCCAATTACAACGATAAACTATTTCAGGACTTAAGTTAGTCTAAATACCTATGCTTGAAGTTATGCCAGATAACCATCAATAGACATTATCCAACCTCAGGAACTAAGTGTTAGACATCTATGCATTTAAGTGAACATTTCCTATTCTACCATTTTATCTTTTTCAGTGTTTTCACTTTTAAATAAAGTTGATGCGTTTACATAAATCACCTACCTTGTGGAAAAATGATTTCTGAAATTCCTATTTTGAACAAGTACGATCCTTTTTGGTCAATCTTTAGCAACACTATTGTACAATGAGAAATATACATAAACATCAAACTTTGGTAAGCAGTCTTAATCACGACATGTTTGAAAACAGTTCCTATTTCATAACTACTGGATTTTGAAACATCAAGAAAAATATTACCCAGTAAATCATTTGCTCCATTTTCTAAATTCGTTTATTCAGAAAAGGATTTCAACTAAAACTCATAATCACGAGACAAATTTCCAGAATGAATTTCCCTACAACATCGCTTATGCATTTAGGATTTGTGACTGGACAATAGAGAATATTTGGTATATGTGGTGAAGGAATTAGGAGGACATCACAAATTGATCACGAACTTCAGTAGTGGAGACCAAACCCAATAGGCAAAGAAAAACATATGTTTTATCATCCGTTGGAACAAAACACAAGGAATCAAATTCTTACCTATATGCTATCCCTTCAGATAACGCCAAGTTCGAAGGACCGAACGTTATGGAATTAGTCACAAAGGTTTATTGTACCCATTTCAGTATTTCCTGTTAAGGAAACCGATTCAACTTGGACCTCAGGTATTCATTTCAGGATTTCCTTCAGAAACCCATTTAGATGTGAACATCACCTATCATCCTCAGAACGATGGTCAAAGCGAGAGAACAATTCAAACATAGGAAAGTATGCTCAGAGCATGAGTGATTGACCTTAGAAATGGTTGGACTAATCACTTAACATAAATCAAATTCATCTACAACAATAGTTATCACACCAACAGCGAGAAACTGGCAGAAGTTAGGTTGGTACATAACACCCATCATTTGGATTGGATATCCTGAACATCAAACCATCCAGATTCAAGGGGGAGAACAAACTAAGTTAGAAGCATTGCCTTGGATTGGCATGATACAAATTGGATAACAAGAAAGGTTGAACCTTTAGCATATTGGACTATTTAAGATTCATTTTAGAATCGACCAACTAGCATACAAACTTGAGTTCTGGCAGAATTCAGCAGTATATATTACCAGTACCACATTTGAAACCTTAAAGAAGCGCAGACCATCTATTGATGGGCCAAACTCAGAAAAAGCTCAACTCATTAGTTCAGTAGGCATTCATGAAATAACCAGAAATTTCCTACAAGTCAAGAATCATTTACAAGTTCAATAAGTCGTAAACCATTAAAACTCCAAGTTCTGCAGAGTTATGCAGAAAGTTCTGCCTAGGAAAGGCATGTTATCGTTCAGAAAACTTGGAAAGTTACACCAATATACACTGGACCATTTATATTTCAGACAGGGTAGGCCTAGTGGCCGTCAGATTTGAACATTGCCAGAGAACAACAGGATTACACGAACATATTTCACATTTTCAGATCCCCAGAAATGACTTACAGATGAGTCACTCATGATTCCATTGGAAGGGATCCATCCCAAATGACAATCTCAGACCTTGTAAGAGAACCAACAGAAATCATGGACCGTGTGGTCAAGCACTTGAAACAGAGTCGAATTCCTATCGTTAGAGTTCGCTGGAATTCTCGAATATCATCACCTTTTCATCAATACATTCTCAGAGACCAACATAAACTGAACTTCGGGACGAAGTTCCTTTTAGGGGGGAAGACTGTCACAACTCACCATTTCAGGTCATTTCAGGTCATTTCCCGAACTTTGGAAAAACACTATTCATCAAACACTATTCATCAAAACACTATTCATCAGTTTACTATTCATCGTTTTCGAGGTCAATTTGATATTCTGAGAAACTTTTGGGAAATTTACTATTCACGGAACACTATTCATTGCGGGAAAAGATTTCATCATTCACGTGCATTACATATTTCATCGTAAATTTAGTTTACGGGTATTCAAATTCGCGTAACCGGATTGGGTTAGGTGCGAATTCATTTCATTAGTGTTGAGAACACTGCATACGGACTGGAGATAGTCTGCATATCATCATAACAGCATTTTCATGTTATACCACTCTCAGGATTTTCAAATTACTATATTCAGTACATTTAACGTTTTTACGTATAAGTAATTATAGTAAACGTTAACACATGGTTTATACACGACGAATATATCTAAATATTCCCACAATGGTCCCGACATATTTTTATATCCATTTTAACATCATAAAAGTTATAACATTCAGTTACCCAGTATTTTGGAAATTTATTTTATTTATAACGTACGCTTATGAATATTACGACGGTTTTCGTGAAAACTAAACAATAATCACCCGATCACTCAGTAAATGTACCCAACATATTTTTAATATGTTTTTAACATTATTATGACTTTATTTCATCCCGGTTAACTTCGTGAACGTTTATTGCTATTAAACCCGGTACCCGATTTTAACGAATAACGCGTAATAACACTTAACGCTACACTATATTTTCTAAGTGATCAAAACCGTTTTGGCTACTCCTTTTCACACTCAAAACCGGCCATGTGCCACCCCTTTTTAACCTTGTGCATTGATTTTCATTAGTTAACTAATAAACCTTATAACTTTACTTTACTAATTTTACAAGAATCATAATATACACTTTCTCAAGATCCAAAAAGCTTGCTCATCTCTTCCATTTTCTTCCCAAACCCACGACCTCCCCACCATCTTATGATCCATCCATGGTTTTTCAAAAGCTAAAGCTACAAACTTGTTCCTTTTATCATTCTAAACAAGAATCAATCAAGAAAAACACAAGAACAACAAGCATAATCATCATATAATCATCTCATTTTATCAAGTAAGTTTTCATCTTTATTTCTTCATGAATCATCCTATTTTTACATGTATTACATAAGTATCATGCTAAAAACCATGTACAAGTAGCTATACCACACTTTATTTTGGCTAAAAACAAACATACAAACCCTAACTTATTTGTTATGAATCCCCTAGCTCTAATAACTTGGTTAGGAGTCCATGGCACCCTAAGAAGGTGTATGGTAAGATTAGATTAGTCATGTGGTGATTACAAGAGGTTTGGTGATGGTAGAAATTGGTTTTTAACCTTGGAAACTTGATTTGGAACCTATTTTAGACATGCTGTCCCGTTTTGTAAAAATCTGGAAAATCAGTAAACACCAAGGAAACTTTGGCAAAATTTTTAGAAAATACTTTCAAAAACGAATCCGTAGGCGAAAGAACGGATTAAAAAGAGTCTATAACGAAGGAGTTATGATTTTTGCAAGATTGTTGACGAAAAGTATTTTCTGGAAATTAGTTGCTGTTGGACGTTTTTCATTGGACAAAAAGAGACTTTAGACGTAACCCGGAGGAGCCGAGCTTTCCAAAATATATTACTACATACTAAGACGAAACCGTGGATATAAAGAACAAGTAAAACGGACAAGTAACGACAAAGATATACTCGTTTGAATATCGGCTAAAACCCTTTTATAATTGACAGCTTTTAATATAATTTGGCGCAAAAACTACGAAGTGCATTTTTAAGCTAAACATAATGTCAAGTACCGAGCTTTATAACTAACGTAGTATTAGTTATTATGAGTATGTTTTCATCATTTCAAGGATTACAACCCGAGTTTTTCAACGCTTACATGGAAACTTACGTTATATATATATAAGTATATATATTATAACTAGCCATTTATATTTTCTAATAGCAATATTTTCCTAAGTCTTGGAATATATACTTTTGGTAACAACAAGTGTTTTTCAAAGAGTAGAGTGGTATAGTAAACATGTGCATGGACATTCATAACATCATTTCATGATCTAAAGTAGATCGTACATCATTCATATTAGGTTGCGGCTAGCATGCGCGCCTTGTTTTCAGCTCAGTACATGTTCATGGTACCATCATATTGGGTTAAGACAGCAAATTGTTCATTGGTGTTCATTTCATTTCATCACGGTTTCATCAGTTAAGGTGAGTTTTCATAGCCCCGTTTTCAATTCAACATTTTTGATTGTTTTCAAATCCCACGGGGGGAATACATTGCATCAATTATTTCAGTACGAGCCCAAGTATTCAAACATGTACATAGCTTAAGTTACCTTGCCATGTGAAAAGTCCCCTGTAACATCATGAACCGTTAATTTACCGTTAAGCGAGAGTGAGTGGATAGATCTATCGAGGGTGACGCCTCCATCCGTGGTAGTGGATACCAACAGTAAGCGGATGCATGTCATGTCTTTTACATTTGAATGTTTCGGCAGAACATTCGGGAGGGGCATAGAATTTCATCAGTCATAGCTTCGGTGTCATGAGCTTAAGGCTATTGTACAATTTTCACGAGATTTTTATCTTGCATTTTTACTTGTGGTGGCCGTACATCAGTACATTTTACAAACCTATGGAATTCACCAACATTCGTGTTGACGTTTTAGCAATGTATTTCAGGTTATTAAGGTAGCTCATGAGACATGCATTTGGACTTTCATGGAGTCGCGGAGTCGACGCGTCTCATCATTATTTCATGCACTTATGTAAACATTTGATCTAGTACGACTTGTTTTTCATAAACATGCAACACATTTTGGGGACCTCATTTTGTAAACTCTGAATTATTTCAATGATCAAATGCAGTATTTTCCAAACGACACTTTAGGTCGTTCAATGTAACTGTAACTGTGGTGCTATGACAGACACCCCCAGGTATTCCATTCCGCTGCAAGTCAGGTAAATTGGGGGTGTGACATTAATAGAAGACTTAGATAACAAAGTTAGATGCATTAACAAAATCTATATACAAAAACACATTATATTGAAAAATTTAAAGATTAAGCATTCCAATACTTGCTACCAAGTACTGAAATCTTCCAACATCAAAAGCTTTGGTAAGAAGATCTGCAAAGTTTTGTTCTGAAGCAATTTTCATTACTTGAATTAACCTTTTCTCATTGCAATATCTTATAAAATGATGTCTTATTTCAATGTGTTTTGTTTTAGAATGTTGCACTGGATTTTTAATAATGCAAATTGTACTACTATTATCAATATGTATAATGGTATGTAAGAAATTGTACCCATAATCAAGAAATTGGTTTTGAAGCCATAGAACTTGACTACAGCAACTTGCAGCAGCTACATATTCAGCTTCAGTTGTTGAATTTGCCACAATTGTTTGCTTCTTACACTGCCATGAGATAAGTCTGCATCCAAGGAATTGACATCCTCCGGTTGTTGACTTTCTGTCCAAGCTAGCACCAGCATAGTCACTGTCTGAGAATGCTATCAAATCAAAAGGTGATTCTCTAGAATACCATAAACCCAACCTTGGTTGACCTTTGAGATATCTAAAAATTCTTTTGACTGCTGTTAAATGAGAAACCTTTGGAGTTACTTGAAATCTTGCACAGGCACAAACAGAGAACATGATATCAGGTCTTGATGATGTAAGATACATCAAAGAACCTATCATAGATCTGTATGTATGTACATCCACATTTTCTCCATCTGCATCTTTAAGAAGTGGCTTCTCAGGATCCATTGGTGTGCTTGCTATTTTTGAATCAGCAAATTGAAATTTTCTAAGTATCTCTGCAACATATTTGTCTTGACTAATAAATATGCCTTCAGATGATTGCTTAACTTGCAGACCCAAAAAGAATGTAAGTTCTCCCATAGAACTCATCTGAAACTTATCTTTCATAAGTTTTTCAAAGTCTAAACACATCTCCTTCCTTGTAGATCCAAAGATAATGTCATCCACATACACCTGTACTAACAGAAGATCTTTCTTGTGCTGTTTGATGAAAAGTGTCTGATCAATCTTTCCTCTTTGAAATCCATTCTCTAATAAATAGGAAGCTAGTGTTGCATACCAAGCTCTTGGTGCCTGATGTAGGCCATATAGAGCTTTAACTACCTTATACACTTTGTCTGGATGGTCAGGATCAGTGAAGCCTGGAGGTTGTGTAACATACACCTCTTCTTCAAT
Organism: Artemisia argyi; assembly: GCA_030686995.1. Classification (NCBI taxonomy): domain Eukaryota; kingdom Viridiplantae; phylum Streptophyta; class Magnoliopsida; order Asterales; family Asteraceae; genus Artemisia; species Artemisia argyi. The sequence goes on from JARVZY010001998.1 coordinate 80,248, forward strand.
TGAACCATATAAAAATGTACTCTTGACATCCATTTGGTAAACTGTGAAGTTCATAAATGAAGCATAAGCTAAGAAAAGTCTAATTGCCTCAATTCGAGCTACTGGAGCATAAACCTCATCATAGTCTATCCCTTCTTCTTGTGTGTACCCTTGTGCTACTAATCTAGCCTTATTCTTAATCACTATGCCTCTTTCATCCATTTTATTCCTAAAAACCCATCTAGTGCCAATTACTCTTACACCATTAGGTAAATCAACTAGCACCCAAACCTTTTGAATCTTGAACTGAAGAAGCTCCTCTTGCATAGCCTCTAACCAGCTTGAATTCTCTAGGGCTTTATGAATATTCTTTGGTTCTTCTTGTGAGAGAAAACATACAAATAAACAAGAGTTTGAAGACTCATGTTGCTTTGAAGCATAAAGGGCATCAAGAATCCCTTTTTGATCTGAAGACATCAATTGTTGTCTTGTCTTCACACCAGATTGTACATCTCCAATCACATTTTCTAGGGAGTGGACTTTGTGAATTCGTGTTTGTGGAGTGGAAGGAACTTGATAATCAGATGGAATATTGCTCAAATCCACCTCATCTTCTGAAAAGTCTGATTTTGTTTCTTCTGAAGGACTATCAGCAGAGACAATTTGCTTATCAGCAGGAATTGTTTGATCATTAGCGGGAAGATTTTGCTCATCAGCAGGAACATTTTGCTGTTCTTCTGTTCTTCCTTCTCTGATTTTATCTTCAACATCTTCTTTAGCTTTGCCAGAAGAAGATTCTCCATTTGTTGAAGTTGATTCCACATTGGTATTTGACCATATTGGCATCATCACATAATCTTGATGTGTCTTCTTGTCTAACCTTGCCTCATCTGTTGCTTGTGAACCTGAAAAATCATTAGTTTCTGCAACAACAGGCACATAATTCATTGAATGGGTTAGAGTTTCAAGATCAAATAGCCATTTTGGTCCTTGACCTTCTACATTAGACTTGTTCTCTAAGAACTCTATATGTAGACTCTCTTCTACTCTCTTAGTTCTTATGTTGTATACTCTAAAAGCTTTGCTATTGAGAGAATATCCAACAAAGAAACCTTCATATGCTTTACCATCAAATTTTCTCAAATGGTCTAAGGTATTCAGAATTGTCACATGACATCCAAAAGGTCTAAGAAATCCTATTGCAGGAGTTCTACCTCTAAAAAGCTCATATGATGTCTTATTGTGAGGCTGTACTATTAAAACTCTGTTCTGAACATAACAAGCAGTGTTGACTGCTTCAGCCCAAAAAGTTATAGGCAACTTTGAATCAGCTAACATAGTTCTAGCAGCTTCTATTAGTGTTCTATTCTTTCTTTCAGCTACTCCATTCTGTTGAGGAGTTCTAGCAACACTAAATTCTCTCTTAATACCTTTTTCTTTGCAGAAATTATCCATAACTCTATTTTTGAATTCTGTTCCATTATCACATCTAATGACTTTTACTCTTTTGCTTACTAGGTTTTCTATCTCTGTAATGAAAGTCTTAAGGATGTTTGATGTCTCATCCTTAGTTCCTAAAAAGAATACCCATGTAAATCTACTATAGTCATCAGTAACAACTAGACAAAATCTCTTATGCATTATACTACTTACTGAAACAGGTCCAAATAAGTCCATATGAAGCATAAACAATGATTGATTGATAGAGTTAAAAATCTTGGGCTTACAAGTGACTTTGTGTTGTTTGCCTTTAAGACAAGCAATGCATGTTTGATCATTTTCAAAACGTTTTTGAGGTAAACCTCTTACCAAACCATTCTTAACAAATTTATTTATGGTTTTGAAGTTAATATGACCAAGTCTCCTATGCCATAACATAGATTCATCTAATGTGGCCTTTGCAACAAGACAAGTTAAAGCATCTTTAGAAACAATGTTATTCATATCAACACTGTACATATTGCCCTTCCTAGGAATTTTAAGAAGTACTTGACTTTCATCAGGCATCTTAAAATCAGGAGAAAGTACAAGACATTCAGTCTCAGTAAAAAGAACATTATTCTTTCTGTCACACATTTGTGAGACACTAAAGAGATTATACTTAAGCTCTTGCACATAAAACACATCTTCAAAATCTAATTTACTGGTTTTGATAGTACCTTTACCAGTAATCTTTCCACCAATTCCTCCTCCAAAGGTAACATATCCACCATCAATTGATTGAAAGTTGGAAAGATAATACATGTTGCCTGTCATGTGCCTTGAACACCCACTATCTGAATATCCTTGATCTTCATGATCTGTTGGTGAATGTCCCTGCACAAAGTAAGAGAATTAGTTTTCTTTGGGGATCCAAGCCAACACTGACTTGGATCTGCCTCTTGCATCAATGAAATGTAATCTCTTGAGGACTGTTGATGCAACATTGGATTTAAGAATCCAACATGATGAGGCCTTAACAGCATTTGCCCTATTACCCTTAGCAGCAGTATGCTTAGCAGAGGAAACTGCTAGCTTTGTAGTTGTACCCTTTGGTCTCCAAACTTGTTTTTGGACCACTGCTTTTGTTTGAATGGGCCTTTGAACAATATTAGATGCATGTTTGAAAGTTGTTTTTGCACCCTTAATTGTTGATTTTGGGTAAACAATCATATATGGTTTTTCAGCAGAAACCATTTTCCTTTCAGCAGGAACAGTTTTTGTGACTGTTTTGGGTTTTGATCTTTTAGAATTAGAGTGAAAATGAGATTTAGGTGTTTGCCTTTTGTAGTTCACTTTATTACTTTCATACCCAGATACCCATTGGTTGCAGAAAGCTGCAAGATGGTCAAAACTACCACAAATGAAACAAGCTTTATTGTGAAAAGCAAAGTCATCACCTAGTTGGTAAGACTTGAGGTTACTCCAATTTCTTTGGTTACCTCTGGGCTTGTTTGTGGTTCTATATTGTTCACAATATCTAACTGGTTGCCTAACATGTTTTTCATTGGTTTTAGGCCTATCAGTATTGTGTTTGACTATCTTAGGAACTCTTGTTCCTGCTTTCTTAACCACTTCAGGTTTAGACATAACCTGTTTATTTACAAAGGACACCTTGTCCTGAAAAAGTAATGTTTTACATGAACATTTACTTTCTTTTTTAGGCTCATCAGCTACTATGTTAGAGTTTGGTTGAACTCCATATTGTAACTCAGGTAGCTGAAATTCAGGCAATCCTGAATGTTCTAGGTCAATCCCTGGGGGTTTTGGGATACCTCTATAAGGGGGTGGGGCTGCATTATATCTTAATCCTGACTTAACTTTATTATTCACTTGACTGTCTATTATTTTGTTTACATTTTTAGAAGCATGTTCAAGCTTCTCTTTAGTCAATTGAATGTTTTGTTTCTCAGTCTTAACCCTATCCAATGCTTCTTTTAAGGCTTCAATGATTTGATATTTAAATTGATTATCATTTTCAAGTAAAGTTTTAGCATCAGTAAAGGTAAGTTCATTCCTTTTATAGTGTAGGATTTGCCTCTCTGCAGATTCTAAACCACTTTTATAATTGAAACAATCTAGATCAGATTTGGCGTATCGAACCTTTTGGTCATCATACTGTTTAATTAAGATTTTTAAGTCTTTAAGAGCAGTACAAGTATTTGAACAGGTTTTATGATCATGTACCTCAGGTGCAGTAAATGCCATAAGAGCCATCTGTGAAGAACCCATTTCTTCATCATCCATGAAGCTCCAATCAAAACCTAACCCATCAATTGCTACCATAGCTTTTGGTTCAGACATCTCCCCTGTATTGGATTTTCTTCCAACATCTCTATTTCTGCTATCTTGCTGTCTTGGCCTTCTACATTCTCTTGAGAAGTGTCCCATCTTGTGACAGTTGTAGCATTCTATCTTTGACTTGTCATAACCAGCAGGATCATTGCTACTGATTGTGATCTTCTTCCCCGTCCTTTGATAGAATTTCTTAGCTCTCATGCTAAGAAGAGAAATTTGCCATTTTAGATCCATTTCCTCCAGATCATCATCATTGATCTCTTGAAGGTCTTCAAGAGTTAACATGGATCCATTATGTTTGCTTGTGAAGAAAGCACAACATGTTTTCTCATCCAAAATTCCAAAAGTACTGCTTGATGAACTTGCAGCACTTGCAACATCATGAACTTTTTCATTAGTAACTGGAACTGAATTACTAGGAGATGACATAAATGCCATGTTCCCAGTGCTTGAACTAGTACCTCCAGTTTTCTTCAAATCTTGCTCAACAATCTTAAAGTTGCTATACAGATCCATAAGATCCATGGTGTCAATGTCTGACTTGTTCTTCCAGACAACAACATGCATAGCCCATTCTTCAGGTAAGCTTCTCAGAAATTTTGAGTTTAAATCTTCTTGAGGTATTTCAACTCCAAGAATAGCAAGTTGACTCACAATATTCTGTAGCCTGTTGAACATATGGTCTAAAGATTCATGGTTGGTTGATGTGAAATTTTCAAACTGTTGCTTAAGAAGAGTCTTCTGGGTCTTCTTGGTGGCTTCATTCCCACCATACCTTGCAATAATGGCCTCAAATAGTGACTTTGCATCTTTGAATTTGCTGAAGTTTATAAGTTGATCATTTGGAATGGTCATCATCAGCATGCTTCTGGCCTTTAGGTCATTCTTCTTCTTAATTCTGTCTTCTGCAGTTTGTGGCTTGGTTTGTAGCTTATCAACTTCCTTACCATCAATTGTTGATGTAGTGGTTGTAGGCTTGTAAGAATCTCCATCTTCAATGATTTCCCACAGTGCATAATCTTGCACTTGAAAATATTGTTCTATTCTTAACCTCCACATCTCAAACTCATTCTGTTTGAGCATTGGTAACTTAGCAGCAACATTTATTTGAATAGACTCAACATCCATTTCTAACTTCTTCTTCTAAAACAAAAATATCAACCTGTATGCTCTGATACCACTTGTTGAGAGTCGATTACACGGTAAGGTGGTTAAACCTTCGTTCTTTGTGTATGAGATATGTTTGTGTGAATATGATTAAGTATGCGGAATCTACTTAACCACACTTAGAAGATTTATGTTTATTGTTATGGAAATGGAATAGTTAACACCAAACGATTAAATATTATTCAAAAGGAAATAATACGAGTGATCCTTTAGCTTATCACTAGGGTTACAAAGACCTTGAATCTTATGTTTGTTCTTTCTATTGTCTGTGTATGAGAGTTGTGTATGGCATTGTCTCTCTTATCTACATATCTAAGATTTTCCTTTTATAGTCCAAGGAAATATCTTTTACAAATTACATGACTCAACAAATAACTAGCTTATGACTAATCACTATTCTAGCTTAGTCATACAAGATACATCATGTATCTAGGATAAACAACTCACTTGGAGTGTTCAATTTGATGACTAGAACTAAGATATTATCTTATTATGCAAGTTGAATAAGTCATTCTTATCTACACAACTGTTTGTTATGAGTCATAGCTGCACAGTCATAGCAGCAGCAGAATCAAGCAGCAGTATGATTCAGTAGCAGAATCAAGTAGCAGCAGAATAAAGCAGCAGTGGAAACGAATCACCTTCAGTGGAAACAGTTTTCAGTAGAATCCATCAGTGGAAACTTGCTTTGATTCTTCTGATATTTAATTCCTAACAGGTTTGCTTAGGAGTGTTCTGTGATGGAAAATGCTCGGACCATTCAAGTGGAGGAGAATCATTGAAGGATACGCTCCTAGTTTGGTATCCTCTGAAATTTGGTTTGTCCTTCCATGCATCATAGGCCTCGCCAAAGTTTCGAGGACCTCGATTAGTGGCGAGCTCTCTAACCTTTGTTTCATCAGCATGTGACGATGTGAATTCCTTAAAAGCATGTTTTGGAAGTTCCATGCAGTTATGAGTTTCATGAGGGCCATTACACAATTTACACAAAGAAGTGATTTTGTTCACTTGGCTTGAAGGCTTAGGAGCTCCGTAGGATTTCATGAGAAACTTGATTTGGTCCTCAAGTTCCATGATCCTACGGTTAGGAGTGCTAGAATTGTTCGAAGGCAAAGATATTGCCTTGACCGTTTTGTTCAAATCACGGGGATCATTCCAACTTTCGTTGTCGTAAAGAGCAAGATCTTCTATGAGTTCCCATGATTCTTCCACACTTAGATCACGTAGCTTGCCACCGGCCGATTGGTCAATGGTTCGCCTTGTGGAGAGATCGATATGGTCATAGAAGATTTGGACTTGGAGACAAAGATCTATGCCATGATGAGGGACTTTTTGGAGTAAGTCCTTGAAACGAGTCCATGCTTTATATAGAGTTTCACCTTGACGTTGTTGGAACACCAAGATATCATTTCTAAGCTTGGTAGTTCTCCCCGGTGGGAAAAATTGAGCAAGGAATCGAGTGGTGAGATCATCCCATGAGGTGATGGATCCCGCGGGTAAACTTTCAAGCCATTGACTAGCTTGATCACGTAGAGAGAATTGGAATAGACGTAATCGGGTCGACTCTCTAGTGACAACATCAAGGTCTATGGAATCTACGATTTTAAGGAAATCCTTGAGATGTTGATTAGGATCTTTGGAACGAAGTCCATGGAATGCACATCCGCTTTGCACCAACCAGATGGTGTCGGATCTCAAGGGGGATACATTGGCTCCTTAAGTGAGCTCAATGGTGTTTCGATAGCCTTGGTGGCTAGGACGGGAATACTCTCCTAAAGTTCGGGGCCTAGGAGGTTGGTTTGCTAGTGGTGGGTTTTGTGGGTGGTTTTGTTGTGGTGGGTTGATGGGTTCAAAGATGTTACCACCTTCCATGATGTCGGATGGTAAAGGTTACGAACAAAGGAACGAAGAAATGAGATAGACTAAAGAAAACCTAAAAATAAAAATAAAACCTTACTTGAAAGGAATCTAGCAAGTAGACCTAATAAAAAAGAAATCCTAACCTAGAAAACAACTATTCCCCGGGCTGCGGCGCCAAAAACTTGATAGGTGGGAATTGCGCCCTCGCAACAGGTTTTACCTCTCAATGTATCTCGAGGAGCTTACAACTCCCACCAGGCAGTGTACCTGATCATTGTAGTATAGTATAGTGACAAGTACCGGGGGATTGATCGTTCAACTCAGGAATAGTGTCGTTAGGATTAGAAAGCCTATTAAACTAGGTCTAGAGGTGAGGGATGATTCTTTTTGTATTTTTTATATTTTCTAAAAGCAAGTAAAATCTCAGGTTTTGAAGGAGTGGGCGGAATTAGTTGCTAGCCAACTAACCCAATTAATCTAAAGATGCAATCAAAATTAAATAACAGAAATGAAAATAAAACTATTATACTAATGTGGTGGTAACAATAATGAGGAAAGTTGTGTTTACTTAGATTTCATTACTCCCTAGATATCTTTTACAGGTTGATTATCTTGTTATAATTGCATGGATGATGGGTCATATTCCTTAATACTTGTCGTAGGGCCGTGTACAATATTCCCTAACTCTATAAGATCCTACTTCACTCCTATTTCGAGCCGTTAGAAGCTCCTAACATGGGATCATTAGAATTCTCTTATGCATTAAATACAACCAAAAATCGTAGTACACCTCCGATCATGTTTCTTAAGACGTTCAAGCAAGTTACCAATGGAAGTCTGCCAGTTTTCTTAAGCCTAACATCGAATACAATCATCCGTAACAATTATAAACAAACAATCAACCCATAATCAACATCTAGGTTTCATTACATCTAAGCAAACAGAAGAAAATCTAGCCTAGCATCTTAAAGAGAAGACAAGTGTAAGATATAATCACACAACACATAGACATATTGAATGATTCGAATGAATACTTATCTTCAATTGAACATGGAAGAATCAAGGGGTTGAAACCCTTGAAAAGCTGATAAAATTCGGACTAGGGTTTATTCCCTCAAAGTTGTACACTAAAGAATGAACTTTGGAAAATTATATATAGAGTTTACATCTTGACGGCGTCATGTATTAGCTAGTGACGCCGTCAACTTGCCGCCATGATAAAAATCGTATTTCCAAGATCCATTTGTGACGCCGTCATGTGTAGAAATACTCTGGGCCGTCACTAGTAATTGGACCCTGACGGCCTTGGTGACGCCGTCAGGCCATAAGCTTGAAAACTCTCTGGGCCGTCACGTTATAAGTCAATATCCACCTCTTTTGTAACTCTTGACGCCGTCACTTGTAGATCCTTGACGCCGTCAGGTATTGTTCCCAGCAAGCAAATTGAGACTTTGCCGTTTTCTTCACTTTTATGCTCCAAAAACGTCCAAAATGCCTCCTTTTCCAGATTTCTCTCCAAAAGTAACTAAAATGACAAAAGGAATGATTTAGGGCAATATTTGATCAAATAATCTCGAATTCGGGCTTAAATGACCCCTTAAAAGCGATACACTTTTCGCCTCATCACATATATCACCAAAGGTGAAGGAAACTAGGGACCCTTTTGACTCCTCAGTACCGATCCACTTCGTGAACACCATCACCACAATACCTTCTCCTAAACCCGATAAGAGCCAACAACCAACTAGGAATGGGGGCCATGAAGTAGAAGGTAGAGCCCCCAAGAAGGACCACGATGTGACTAAGAGCCCTGTAGACTTACCCGAGGACTCCATCACACAAAGGTCGAGTGAGAGGAAGGAGTTGAAAGAAGAATCCGAGGGGCCTAAGGAAAATATAGGGGTTTTGGATAACTCTATTATGGAGGAGCTCAAGAAAGGCACAATAGGGTAAGGTGTAGAAATAGGATAGAGGAAGGTGACTCCAAAGTTTTTAAGATTTCTTGTACCACTAGGAAAGAGCTTATAACTAATGCCTACGTAGCTCCTAACTTCCCAATAAATATGATCTCTCTCTCCCTTTACAACGAAACCTTCCTTGAACAGATTACGTGTAAAGGATTCAATATCGTCATGATAGAAAAAAGGTTACCGATTATGATTGGAGGATTCATCTATGACATTGATCTAACCGTGATCGATGACATGGACTCATTCATTAACCCAATATTAACTAACCTTGTCCTCGGAAAACCATTCGTAAAAGAAGCAGGAGTGACCCTAGATGAGAGCGATGGTAGTGCACTATTCATCAATAGTGTCAGGAAAGTAATTTTTTGGAAGGGTAATGAGGAAGTGTATGAATACAAACCATCATTGGATTGTAATACAAGGGGATTACAAGGTAGAAGGTCGGGAAAGATAAAGCGATGTGATCCGAATAACCTCAAAATACCTTGTATGATCGTTCACAAGCATTTTTATAATGTTTACATTGACGTGTGCCAACCCAAGAATGTTATGTCCTTGTTTCATTACAACAATATTTGTAGATGGGGGTTAATTTATAAAGGAGCGAATGTTATCGGCGGAGATCATGAAGTGCAAGTGTTTGTAGGAAATATGACATTCACAATGGACTTTACAATCGTGGACAATATTGAAGATTATATCGACCCTAAGTTATCACAAGTTGCTTTTGGGGGCGCCCTTTTGTGAAATCTCTAACTTAATGGTTGATGACCGGAACGGAATCATGACTTTCACCGATGGGATTAGGAGAATCTCATACCAAATGCCATATAAGATGAAAGATTTTGAAGGAATAGATTGTGAGGGGCTTGATAAGCTAGGTTCCCAACTTGTTTTATGTGATGATGAAATTCGGAGAGGATGTAAAAACACTTTTGACTTATCATGTGGGTTCTTTAAGGGTGTCAGTAAGATTAGTTCCAAATATCGGGAAGATTTTGAATTTGAACACCCAAAATACTTGCACTATGAAAGTGATCCCGATAGAGATTTGTAGGATGACCTAGAAACCGTGACCAATGACGAGGTCACGTGATATCCCATGACTTTGAGTCTAGCTACAAGACTCATAAATAAAGAAAAGCGCTTCTTGGGAGGCAACCCAAGCTTTATTTGTTTGATTGTTTGTTTGTTTGATTTTATTAGTTTCCGTATGCATGTTTTATTTTTATTGTTTGTGGCTCATGTTTCAAAGTAAATTGTGAAATGCTTTATTTAGTTTTTAACTTCATCTTGATTACATATAAAGGTATTTTGCAAAATATAAGTGTAAGGGAAATCTAAATTTATTTCTAAGAACAAGATTGAACATGAATCACAACAATATTAAATGGATATGCATATTAGTAGTTGTTTGTGTCAAATGCTTGTATCGAGTCATAATGAGTATTTTGCAGGATTTCTAGGAATTAAGGCGTAAATTTTTCCATAAATTTTACGGAAACTTAACAAGAAATTTATGCATGTCACTTCTGACGATGTCAGGATTATAACATGACGGCGTCAAGTGTAAAATTCTGGAAATTTTGCAAGTTTTGTTTTTTTGTCAGAATCGTAAAGTCTTTGTTAAATCTTTAGTTTTATAAACTCTAGGAAATCTGCAAATATTCATTCCACATGCATTATATCTTAATTTGCTTTCTAGGGTTTTATTACGTTTTGATAATCACAAAATGTAAACTAAATTAAGTCAAGATTATGACGTAAACATGTATTTAGTGACAAATATTTACTTCTACAACTAATATCACTTAAGGTATGTATAAACTAAGCATATTCACAAATTTTCCACACCTTTTTGCACTCAAAACTTTTTGATCTCATATTCATTTCTATCCCAAAAACCTTTGATCATATAATTCATAAGTCTTTGTTTCCAAGTGATCCAAAGATTCATCCACACAAGTGCAAAAAGAAGAACACTCCTTCAACATCCATACAATTGTAGTAGTGTTGTGTTTAGTTAGTATCATCTTGTAGTAGTGCTAGATATTTGTTTAGTGTTGTGTGATTTAGTTTATTGTAGATATTAGGTGTGTTGTAAAGTTGTGTAGAATTTGTGAACTAGTTGTGCTTAGAAGAAGGTGTGAAGTAGACGAGAATACGAAGTTGTGAAGCTATCGCGAAGAAGTTGTGAAGTTGTGAAGAAGTTGTGAGATTAGTTCTAGCTAGGATTAGAACTCGACATTTAGCTTAGTGTCGTTAATCGGTGTAAGCCAAGGTGTGTAAGGTTTCTCCGCCATAAGGAGTTTGTTAACATAGTGAAGAAAACTCTCGAGTGTGGTACTCGGGGAGTGGAGTAGGGCAAGGAAGGTGTCCTTGTAGCCGAACCACTATAAATTCGCGTGTTGTGGTTTGATCTTTCTATCTCTATCTTTATTTCATTTCAATACAATACTTACGTTATTAGATTATACTTGTTTAGACATGCTCATAGTTGTTGACATTTGAATTCACGTAAGATCGAATAAAAGTTTTTATATGTTACAAAAGATTTTGAAAAATAAACACAAAAAGAAAGTAAAACTATTCAACCCCCCTTCTAGTTTTCCACAATTGGTATCAGAGCCACGTCTAGCAAGATCTTTAAAATATATTGTATTTTAAAACTTGTAACGATCTATGGAATCTGAAAAATATTTAGAAGGGCAATCTATGCAAAGACCACCACTATTTGAAAGTGATGGATTTTTATATTGGAAAAATCGATTCAAATCTTATGTGAAATCAAAAGATCTAGATCTTTGGCATGTTATTACTAATGGTGATTTTTTCCCTATTCAAAATAACTCCGAAACAAAGAAAGATGAAATCGTACCTTTTGAAAAACAAAATGATGATTTAAAAAGAAAACTTGCTAAAAATGATGAAGCAAAAATGGTTATTTACAATGCGCTACCACGTAAAAAATACGAAAGGATCTTTATGTGCGAAACCGCAAAATAAATTTGGAAATCTTTACTAATAACTCACCAAGGTAATAGTCAAGTCAAAGATAACAAAATAGATCTACTTGTTCAACAATATGAGCAATTCATGATTCCGGAAGAGGAATCAATTGATAATGCTTTTGGTAGGTTTAACATTATCATCACAAGTTTAAAAGCACTTGATGAGAATTTTTCTAGTAAGAATTTTGTTAGGAAGTTTCTTAGGGCTCTTCACCCAAAATGGCGAGCTAAAGTGACGGCTATCGAAGAATCAAAGAATTTGTCAACATTACAACTTGATGAATTAATTGGAAACTTGAAAGTTTACGAAGTAATTATAAAGAAGAACTCTGAAATGGTCAAAGGAAAACGAGAGAGAAAGCAAGTCAATCGCCTTGAAAGCTAGAAAGGAATCTAGTAACGAAGATAGCTCATCTTCCGAAAGTGATGACGAAGAATACGCCAAGTCCGTAAGAGATTTCAAGAAATTCTTCAAAAGGAGAGGAAGATTCGTTAGACAACCACATAATGAAAGGAGAGCTTCTCAAAAGAATAAAGATGACAAGAATAGCAAGAATGAAAAAAGTGTTTCAAATGTGGTGATCCAAATCATCTCATTGGAAAATGTCCAATGATGTCAAGAGATCAAAATCAAAAAGCATTTGTTGGAGGAGCTTGGAGTGATAGTGATGAAAAGGAGAAAGAAACGACAAAAAGAAGAAAAGTGTCTTATGGCAAAAATATCAAGCGAGGTACATTCCGAAACCGAATACTTTAATGATGAGAATCTATCATTAAACGAAAATGATTTAGATAATGAGTATAATAGACTATGCAAATTAGGACAACAAGTAATAACTAAAAACAAATCACTAAAACGTATAAACAACCAATTAGAAAATGAAATACTAGAACTTAAAATTAAAATACATAAATAAGAAAAAGGCAAAGAAATTGTTGAAGAATGTAAATTATGTCAGGAGCTTAAAAGTGAAAATAAAATATTTAGAGAAGAAATTTGTAAACTTGATAAATTTGAAAATAATAGTAACTCACTTAAGAAAATAATAAGCATTCAAAGAATATCCGGAGACAAAACCGGCTTAGGATTTAACCAAATTGAAGTGTCACAACTCGTAATTTCAGGTCCTTTTTCAAACATCGAAATTTCATTATTCATCTCGAAAAGTTACTATTCATCATTTACTATTCACCGATCACTATTCATCATTTTACTATTCATCATTTTCGGAGTTAGTTTGAGATTCTGAGAAGCGTTCGAAAATTTTACTATTCATATGACACTATTCACGATGGTCGTTCATCATTTCGTAAATCTAGTTTACGGGTATCCAAATTCGCGTAACCAGTTAGGTTTAGCTGCGAATTTATGCATCATCAGTAGAGACACGTCATATAGACTGGAGTAGTTTACATATCATCAGTAACACCATCAGCACTTTAGATCATGCACGGATATGCATTATTTCCATTTACGTATGATTAATTTGTAATTAACGTTACCACTCAATTTTTGCTACTAACATATACCTGATACTTCCGTCTACGATCCTAATATATTTGCATACTCATTATAATAATATTAAAATTATCTTATTAATTTACCCGGTATTTTGAAACCATTTGCTATATTTTCCGTTAAACGCCTAAAATTACGTCGAATCACGATATTTCAACCCGACAATTATTTTAATAGCCGATTCTTATCAAGAATGTAATTTCATAATTTTTACAACTTCGTCATATTTTATTTCAACACGACACGATTAATTTTTAGTTAAATCGGTACCCGGTATCCTCTAAAACTAATAATATCTAACCTAAATCTTACAGAAGTCTTGCAAATCTTTTCCATCTATTTAATTTCCCCCTAAAATGTGGCTCTTGTCCCCTAGCTAGATATTTACTTGAAACTTGACCAAATATATAATTCATTTTCACCACATTTCTTCATTTAACACCTCAAATAAACTAGCAAAGTTTTTCTCTCTTTTTCTTCTTCCTTGCTCACCATTGATTTTTCAAAATCAAGACATAATCAATCTTTACTTTCATTCCTTGTTAAGGTTTTGTGATAAAAACCTAGGTTTCTTAATCAATTTCACATCAAATCACCTCAAATCTTCAAGTAAGCTTCAAGTAAACTTTTTAATATTCCATTTGATGTATTTCAAGTCATAGTAGTAGATCATGCAAATATATATGTTATATATACCACTTTATACAATAATACTCTTTAATCTTAGATCTATAATTTTTATTAGTAACTTCAAGAGATCCACCATTTTTGGAGAAGACTAGGAACCCATGACACCCTAAGAAGGTGTATGGTAGGATTGAGTATTGGTGGAGTTGATTTGAAATAGTTTGGTTAAGATTTGAACAAGTTATTAACTAGGAAAACCAAGTTTTGACAATATATATAGTTGCTGTCCCATTTTGCAAAACGTGGGAAACTCAGGGGCTAGGGTGTAACATTGGGCTATAGATTTAGAAAATACTTTCAAAAACGAAGCTATGGGCGAAAGAACGGATTAAAACGAGTTTATAACGAAGGAGATATGATTTTTGCAAATTTAACGACGAAAACTATTTGAAAATGTACTTGCTGTTGGACGAATTTCGACGGACAAAAAGTGGCGTTAGACGTAATCTATAGGAGCCGAACTACCGAAAATATATTAGTATATATTAATACGATTCCGAGGATATAAAGAACGTAGAAAACTAGCCTATAACGACCAAGATACAAGCGTTTGAATTTTATACGATTTTAATAGTTTTCCTTCAGGCAAACACTTAGAAAATTTTGCAAGTATTAACTATTTCGCCAAATGACCTGGTTGAGAGCCATTTTTCTCATTGATAAACTCATTTCTGGAAAATGTACCTAATTGACAAAAAGTTAGTTCACCCAGCCTAGCTTTCAAAACATTCAACCGTTTGTCAAAAGGATTAATAACGAATAACTTATGGTCTTCCAAACTTTCCCGAAAACTGCCCAGAATCGGCCAAAACAGCCCAAACACCTCACTTGACGGCTATTTTTCTTTATGATCGAAACCTGTATGGACAAACTTCAGTTCTATGACTTTTTAGATAAGGTGAAAATCTTCCGAAAACTACTGAGCTTCTTTCCTAAGTCTTAATATTCACTATTTTGCGACTAGTTTTGCGAGACCATTTTGGTCATATTTTCAAGTTATGAAAAGTGTCATTTTACGACGAAAATACTATATTTACCGATAAAATACCAAACAAGGATCGTGGAGTACCGTTTCAACGTATTTACATGAAAAGTGTTTATTAACTTAACGAGACGTTAAAAATGTATTTTTCGACGATAAACGTTATTTTCAAGTTTCACGAGTGGTATCGATAACATACGTATTTGCATGTGTAGCATCATTTCATTGCTTACATTAGATTATATCATTCATATGAGGTTTCGGTTAGAGATCGTGCATCATTTCTAGTATCCACTTTTGTCATCGTAGCTATCGCACCAGGTGAGTCATAGCCCCTACTCTTTCAATTGTTTTGGTAAACTCTTTGAGGGAGAATACATGCTCGTTTTCATCTAAATGTATACTTGATTTAATTGATTATGCTACATGTTTAGTCAAACATTTATTTGCTCCAGTTATGAATTTATTACTCAATCGAATGTAGTGTATATTCATTTGCATCACACTTAATCCTTTTTACCTTTGGACCCAAGCTTTTTTCCATTATTATGCACTTAACCGAACGAACCGGCTCCACCACTATGTACATACATGACTGAATGAACGGGTCACATAACCGAATGTACGGGTCACATAACCGAATGTACGGGTCACCTGACCGAATGTACGGGTAACATAACCGAATGAATTGGTCACGTAGCCAAATGTATTGGTCGAATTTCACTTATCTTTGAATCTTGGTCCACATATTACTTTTGTTTACATAAACCAAATCATATTTGGCAGTAGGTCGTAAACACACAGGTTACAAGTCACTTATGGCGGGACATGGAACTGAGTGGATTTACGATGCCTTTGCTGGGAAATCTTCATTCATATGCATAACAATTCTTTTTCACAAGACTCTATGAACTCACCAACCTCGTGTTGACACTTTAGCATGTATTTTCAGGTATTAAGCAATGGCACGCTACTGGAGGTTTTGGAAGGGCATGGCATGGTCATAGAAGACTCTGATTATTCATTTGGGGACCGTTTTTAACTATTTTAAAGGCCTACTTCCGCACTACTTTTAACAATGTAAATTCAACATTTTTGGTTAAATGATTTTATTCTAAATAATTGAAGTGAAAACCATTTTTGAACTTGTGTTGTAATACCAATTGAGTTACACCCCAGCTACATGTATGCTTCCGCTGGACCCGATTTTGGGGGTGTGACAGATTGGTATCAAAGCTTTGGCTATAGCGAACTGAGTGTTTTTTAAAACCTAGACTATAGCTACTTTCACGAAAACTTAACCCTATGACCGTCATGTGCCTGCCTCGCAAGCTGAAGCCTCATTTGTGGTTAGTTGCTGACATAGGTGATGAGATTTGTGTCTCATTATCTGATATATTATATTCATTTATTCTAGTTGATTACTATAATTGTCTTTCATATAAGCATGTTCACGTATCATATATGTCACCGCGTTATGTTTTTCCTTGCATAGTTTCATCATTCGACCTCGAGTTTGGTCACTTGCCTTAGTCTTTCAGAATATCTTGGTATTTGTGAAGGACATAGTTTTAGTATAACTGAACTGAGTATTTCAAAATTCATGGAACCTCGGTGGAATGTAGACTGGTCATCTACATTCGACCCGGGATAGTAGGATATAGGCTGACCACCTATGTCTAACTCAGAGATGAATTTTGCAACACTGAGAATGGTTATAATAAAATTTTGTCTGGATTGAATTCTCTACCCAATTTCCAAATGTTTCATTTTACATCACAGTATTCACTTTCATCACAATCTCATTATGTCGCAGCTGTCACAGTCTTTTCCCTTCTCACCATCACTATCATTTCCCTTCCTCATTCTCATATATAAGGAATTAGCTCACACTCTATAGATTCCTATGTCACTCATCACTCCCTACTCCCAATATTGATAAGTGGATATTATCAATGACCTCCCTAGGAAAGACTTTCTATACCATCTATGAGGAGGATTCCTCGGTACATTAAGACCATTCAAAACTCAACAGAAACCTTAAGATATCACAAAACCATTTGAACCACTATCACTGGCCTGATTGCCAAAAATTCTACCATCTAGAAAGTATTGGCTTGACTGAATTACAAGATTCGTTTAGATACGAGTGCTCATTAAGCAACACCATAGAGATAAATCCAACCTCTTAACCAAGACTAAAGAACATTCAATTGAACATGTCCTCACCAATAGACTTTATTCAAACATGTTAGGCACCTATGCATTTGTGCAAACATACCTACCCGACTATTTTATCCTCTTAATACTTTCACTTTTAAATGGATTTTTCTCTAAACTACAGTTATACAAAACATATATCTTGTAAGAAATACTTTTCTGAGGCACTTATTTTGACAAGCAAATTCCTTTTGGTTAATCTTTTGCAAATCTATTGGATGTTAAGAAATTTTAAACATCGATCTTTGGTAAACCATACTTTCCATCTAATGTTGAAAACAGTCCTATCCTGCATAACTATTAAATTTGGAAACATAAAAAAAAATGTTACTTAGAAAGCCATTTGCTTAAAGTTGTAAACTCATTTATTCAGGGAAGGTTTATGAACAAAACACACAATCTCAAAACAAACTTTGGAAATCAATCACTATATTACATCACTTATACATTTAGGATTTTGTGATTTGACGATATAGAGCTTAAGGAAAATCTTAGTAATGGAGAGTAAGCACCGTAGGTGGAGAAAGACTCAATTCATGACATTCCTGCGGAGGATCACAACCTTATCCTAACCCAATCTTTCTAATAACACCCTTTGACGGACTTAACTTTGTAAGATTTTTCCACAAGATTCATGATACCTATTCCAACTATTCCTAATGGAGGAATTTGATTCACCTCAAACTTCTGGCAGATTTCATTAAGATTCCTTTGGAACCACACCACCTATCATCTTCAGACCAATGTTCAGAATCAGAAAATTATTCAAACATAGGGATATATGCCCAAATCGGGTGTGATTGATTCTGGAAATGGTTGAGCTGACCATTTGCTATAAATTGGATTCACTTACAACAATAGATATCACACGATCCCAAGGACAACATCATTGAGACACGATTCACAAACATGAAGAGATAAACCTGAGATACATTGGACCATTCAATATTTCAGACAGAATGAGCCTAGTGGCCTACAGACTTGAGTTCCCATTAGAGCTCAGTAGTTTACACGATAAATATCATCATCTTTTCACCAATATCACTCTAGACACGAACATAAACTGAACATCGGGACGAAGTTCCTATTAGAGGGGAAGACTGTCACAACTCGTAATTTCAGGTCCTTTTTCAAACGTCGAAATTTCATTATTCATCTCGGGAAGTTACTATTCATCATTTACTATTCACCAAATCACTATTCATCATTTTACTATTCATCATTTTCGGAGTTAGTTTGAGATTCCGAGAAGCGTTCGAAAATATTACGATCCATATGACACTATTCATTCCCAGAAGGAAATCACTATTCACGATGGTCGTTCATCATTTCGTAAATCTAGTTTACGGGTATCCAAATTCGCGTAACCAGTTAGGTTTACCTACGAATTTATGCATCATCAGTAGGGACACGTCATATAGACTGGAATAGTCTACATATCATCAGTAACACCATCAGCACTTTAGATCATGCACGGATATGCATTATTTCCATTTACGTATGATTAATTTGTAATTAACGTTACCACTCAGTTTTTGCTACTAACATATACCTAATACTTCCGTGTACGATCCTAATATATTTGCATACTCATTATAATAATATAAAAATTATATTATTAATTTACCCGGTGTATTGAAACAATTTGCTATATTTTCCGGTAAACGCTTAAAATTACGTCGAATCACGATATTTCAACCCGGCAATTATTTTAATACCCGATTCTTATCAGGAATGTAATTTCATAATTTTTACAACTTCGTCATATTTTATTTCAACACGACACGATTTATTTTTAGTTAACTCGGTACCCGGTATCCTCTAAAACTAATAATATCTAACCTAAATCTTACAAAAGTCTTGCAAATCTTTTCCTTCCATTTAATTTCCCCCTAAAATGTGGATCTTGCCCCCTAGCTAGATATTTACTTGAAACTTGACCAAATATATAATTCATTTTCACCACATTTCTTCATTTAACACCACAAATAAATGATGTGCGTTTTATTAGTACAAGTTTTAAAATTTATAAACACGAATTATCCGATTATTATTTAGCACATACAAGCAAGTATATTCGTCCGGTGTAATAAAGGTGAGTAAGTCGAGATCGTCCCAAGGAATTTGGTTGTTTTAGTAATAAGAAAAACGTTTGTTAAATAAGTGTTGTCAATCCAAATTTATGTAAAATATAGATTTAAAAGAAACTCAAGTAAAAACAAAACATATACTTGTGTATAATTCCTTGATTGGTCATTAGGAGTATTATGACAATTTGAGTACAAAGTTTGGTGTAAAACTTGTTATGATACGCAACTAAAAATGAGTAGTTATACAATCTATGATGTATGTCAAGTCTTAACTACCACTAAGAATTCTATCACCTAAATGACTCCTTTCGGACATATCAAATGAGTATGACAATCCTATAATCACAGGGTTGTTTTGAAAATCAATTCTTTTCTTATGAGTTCCTACGAATCCTTTCGGTCCTTTTTTCGTGATGAAATCGGCTCTAATCCATTTTAACAAGTAAATAAGAAGGTTGTCAAGCATCTTATTCCATACTAATTTGGTGCATTAATATTTTGGAATAAAAACAAGTTGAAATTACTTTTGGACCGATTTTTCAAAAGATTGTTTTTACCAACAAATTAAGCAAGAAAAATTGTTATTTCAACAAACTCATAAAATAGATATGTTTTCATACATCACCTTTTTCATAAAAGAATACTCCATTAACCAATCACATCATATACACAAGTATATCACAAATTACTCCATAGCAATCATATTAAAACATAGGTAAATAAGAAAAACTTTCATAAAACTCAAAGTAACAATTGTTCATTATAAGTATCAAGGTGTACCTAGTCTTGAGAATTACAATGAATAAACTTGTGGAACTTTAGCAACCACACTCCTCCAATTGCTCACTCACGTAAGTTAACAACTCCACACTCGAACCAATGCTTGAGACTTTAACTCAACACGTTCTGGATGTTTTTACAACACTTAGTAAACTTTCAGGCAATATAAGATAAACTAACAAGATTTGGTGTAATACTAAGTTAGATATTGGTGGTACAAGTAATTCTAGACCGAAAGTAGTCATTATATAGCATAATGACACTTATCCTTCAAGTAAAAACATCCTTCAATAGTTAATAAGCAGAAATGATCAGCCACACATGATTATGGGGAGTAAATACGTCCATAAATGCAAACTTGTAACTTCAGTCAACCCCATCCGATCGGTTTCTCACCATCCGATCGGATGGTCATTCTTTTGGCATGTTTCCAGCCGAATCGGATGAGATTTGCATCCGATCGGTTGGAAGCTGTCTGAACCAAATTTCTTTGTCTTTTCTTTGTCGTTTTATGTTGCATGCATTATTTTTCTTCGTGGCATGACTTTGTCCCTTAGAACTTGATATTTCCTTGATAATTTCGTGTAGAAAATTTGTCTTTATCAAATCCTTTTGTCCATGCGACGTTTCTTTCTTCCTTGATCTTTCTTGAAACTCTCCAATGTTAGTGTTGAAATCCTTGAAATAACGCCTTGTAGTAATGAAAATATACTTGTGTTCACTAATACATCATTAGTTATGAATATTGGTACTTGGATAATATTTCTAGAAATCTAGAGTTACTACGTAGTTTTAGCGTTATATTTCCAAAAGCTGTCAAACTAAAATGAGTTTTGCCGATATTCAAACGTGAATATTTTTGTCGTTATAAGTCCGTTTTACTTGTTCTTTATATCCACGGTTACGTCTTAGTATGTAGTAATATATTTTGGAAAGCTCGGCTCCTCCGGGTTATGTCTAAAGCCTCTTTTTGTCCGACGAAAAACGTCCAACAGCATGTAATTTTCAGAAAAATACTTTTCGTCAATAAACTTGCAAAAATCATAACTTCTTCGTTATAAACTCTTTTTAATCCGTTCTTTCGCCTACGGATTCGTTTTTGAAAGTATTTTCTAAAAATTTTGCCAAAGTTTCCTTTGTTTTTAATGATTTTCCATAATTTACTAAAATGGGATAGTAGGTATATTTACTTGTTACAAAACCATTTCCAAAGTTCAAAACTAGTTTCTACATCAACCAAAACTCTTGCAAACTTCTCAAAGCTATACTAATCCTACCATACACCTTCTTAGGGTGCCATGGGTTCCTAATGACTACTAATCATGTTAATTTAACAAAGGAACACCTAAATCAAAATCTATGGTTTGTATGTTCAAAAAGTTAACAAAAATAATGTGGTATAGCTAGTTTGTGCATGAAATTAAGCATGAATACCATAAGATACATATGTTAATTAGATGAAAACATGAAAATAATTTTGAATACTCACTTTGAAATAATAGGTGATGAGATGATTAGAAACCTTGGATTACTTGTGTTTTTGTGGTATGATTCTTGATTAGGAAGGTAAAATGAACAACTTCTATGCTTTAACTTTTGGAAAATGATCACTTGATCTTGGATTATGGTTTTGGATCTTATTTGGGTCGTGGCTTATGAAGATGGAAGAGATGAGATGAGCTTTTTGATTATTAGATTTTATGTATGTTTTGTTTTAGAGGTTTATGTAAATATGTAGTTATAAGTATAATAGTATAATATGTATACATAATGACTAGAGGTAAAGAAAAGTGTAAGAATACCTTGGTGAGGACTTTTGAGGGCCGGTCCATGGTGGATGGGGGGGGGGGGGGTTGGGGTAGTCTTGATTTAATTAGGAAATTAGTGTAGGATATGTGTTGATATGTGTTATTAGTTAAAATCGGGTACCGGGTTTGATAGAAATAAATGTTAACGAAGTTAACCGGGACTTAATAAAGTCATGAAAATGTTAAAAATATGTTGAGTACAATTACTGAGTGTTCGGGTGATTATTGTTTAGTTTTCACGAAAACCGTCGTAATATTCATAAGCTCACGTTATAAATAAAATAAATTTCCAAAATACTGGGTAAATGAATGTTATAACTTTTATGATGATAAAATGGATATAAAAATGTGTCGGGACCATTGTGGGAATATTTAGATATATTCGTCGTGTTTATAAACTGGGTGTTAACGTTTATTATAAATACTTATACATAAAACGTTAAATGTATCAAATATATAAATTTGAAAATCCTAAGAGTGGTATAACATGTAAATGACCTACTGATGATATGCAGACTGTCTCTAGTCCGTATGCAGTGTCCTTACTGATAACGAAATGAATTCGCACCTAAACCCATACGGTTACGCGAATTTTAATACCCGTAAACTAAATTTACGATGAAATGTGTAATGCAAGTGAATAGTGAAAACTTTTCCGGCAATGAATAGTGTTTAGTGAATAGTAAAATTTCTGAATGCTTCTTGGAATGTCAAACTGACACCAAAAATGATGAATAGTAAACTGATGAATAGTGTTTTGATGAATAGTGTTCAATGAATAGTGTTTTTCCAAAGTTCGGGAAATGACCTGAAATGGTGAGTTGTGACATATATTATTAAAACAAAATGTAGTGCATTATCTTGTAACACAACCATTCATGCTACAAAGAAAATGAAATACATATAATATATAGTGTGTATTATTCTTAAATATGTATTTTATCTTGAAGTGATAATTTTAAGTAGTGTGAGCAAAGTTTACATATGTTGTTAGTTTGCTCATGTTTGATTTTTCGGATATGACACATTTATCCATTGCATTGCAATGTAAATTGCTTGAATATTTCGGACGAAACATCCAAGTCGTCAATCCTACTTCATTGTATACTTTATGAATGTTTTTAAAATGTTATTCTAATATTTGGAACACAATTATTAGACAAGTAGATTCAATATGACATTATCAACACAAGTGTGAGTTATGATCCAATGCACACTCTTTTCATCTACAAAGGATGTAACTATTTTCATATCAATCTAGTGTGATTGAGTATGTAGATTCAAGACTATATCTTTTGTTGTAATTTGATATAATATTGAAGCTAAACAAATAGCAATCCAATTTCTTGTCCACACTCAACAACACGTCAATTAGATTTGATGGATATATCAACCATAATTTGAATAATGAATTGATATAATATCAAGATCTTTCTTGACCCTCACAAACACTCATTTAAAATAAATAGACATTTTGATAGTGTGTTCCATTAATCCTAAGATTATTGAAGAGTGAGGTTAGTGAATGAATGAAATTTAACTTATTACTTCATGTTTGTTATATGTTTTGTTTATGTGAAGGACTCTTCATTATTAATTATTATGAACACACTTAGATTTTGAAAATACTTTTTCTTTTATATAACTACTAATGTTTTAAAATAATTTAATTTCTCTTATTCAAACAACCTAAGATCTAGTGTGTTGAGAAGAATAGATTAAATTGTTTGAATTATTTAGGTGACTAGATTTAACTCATTTACAAGATGTTTGAGTAACATTAAGCCATCTATACCTATATGCAATGCAAGCATATTATAACAATCCTAACGCAAGAAATCTAACATAAGATCTAGTTAAGTATAAACCGGAAAACTAGCTATAAACAAATATGGCACATATGCATAGATATACACATAGCTAAACTTCAAATAGCAACAGTCATTTAATATATTCAATTTAGAAATATAGAATCACAAATAAGTTCACATAAAACATAAAACACTTGTCGTTGTTTTGTGTATTATATACACCAATGTTTACTTAGCTTGAATTTATTTGAAAATAAAATAGTTTCCTCCCCATTCTATAATTTAATTAAGATCAATATTTTGAAAACATAAATACTTAATTTTTCAAAAGTATATCAACTAGGAATGCCCGACTTGAAGGAAAAGGTAAAACAAAAGTTTTACGTTAACATAAAATTTTGACCACCGTATAGTATTTTGACTTTCTTACTTATTTAAGTTTGTAATGGTTACTTGTAAGTATTTTTTAAATGAAAGCAGACTCAATTACCTTTTAAACGCCGGGTGACACGACTTCTACGGAGTTACGGTTAATTTTATATGATTTTTCAAAGTTTTCGAAAAACTGTCGAACAGACAGGCGGACCCCTTAAATAATTAAGGGGACCGCCCAGTATTTAAGGGGGCCGCCCAGACAATTAAGGGGGCCGCCCATCTGGTACTCAAAATTTCATTTTTTGTAAAAAATTGTTTTCTGACTTTTCGGAAAGGTGTGTAACTTTCTGATTTTGATACCGAACATATAGCACTTATTTTAAGCATAATATTATTTCGAGCTAGTATAATTAGTGTATATATCATCAAAACTAATACAAGTTAATCAACAAAACACTTTTCATATTTAATCCTCCTTAATGGGTAATTTGATACATGGATCGTACTCAATTTTTAAAACCATTTGTTTTGAAAATTTGAGCGACGTGGCTCTGGTACCAATTGTGGAAAACTAGAAGGGGGGTTGAATAGTTTTCCCCTCTTTTTCATTTTATAAAAACTTTGTTTCAAAATGTTGATTCGAATTTATTCAATTGTTTGTTTGGAAAACCTTTAATTAGATTTTAGTATGAAAACACCATATAATCAATAAGATCAATTATATACGTAAGCTTTTGGAAAAACTTAGTTTTGTGAATGGAGCTTTGGTCGGTATTTGTGTGAATACGTTTTCCTTTTAAAATCTTAAAACGTTTTGTATCAAATTATCTATCAAGTTAAACTTAATATGAGAAGTGTGAATAATAATCTATTTGACCATATCATATAATTATACACACAATCACAATATTAACTTCTATGTACAACACAATCAATCATCACAACTATATAAGCAACAACTAAGACATATAGGCAAGCATATATGTAAAGCGATAAATGCAAGAATAAATGAAAAGAGATAAGAAAAAGGAAATGAAAACCGGACACGATGATTTATAGTGGTTCGGCTACAAGGACATCTTCCTTGCCCTACTCCACTCCCCGAGTCACCTACTCGAGAGTTTTCTTCACAACTAAACAAGCTCCCTTTTGGCGGAGAAAACCGTACACAACTTTTGCTTACACCATTTAACGACACTAAGCTAAATGTCGAGTTCTAATAGTAGCTAGAACCAATCTCACAACACTACTTCGATCACTACACAACTTCTACATGACTTCACGACTTCACGACTTCTTCATGGCTTCACGACTTCACGACTTCTTCATGGCTTCACAACTTCACGACTTCTTCACTACTTCATAACTTCTTCACACTACTACTTCTTCCCACTACTTCTTACTCACTCATAAACTCACTACTAAGTAAGATCATCTTGATCTACTTATTACATATACATAACTCACAACATTACATAAACACTAACTAGATCCTAATACATCTTTGGCTTTATGATAGGCAGGATTCTTCTCTTGCACTTTGAGTAGTAAAGGATTGGATCACTTGAAACAAAAACTTATAATCTTATGATCAAAGGATTTAGAAGGATGTTTTGAAGAGATTGGGACTGAAAATTTTCATGCAAAAGGTGAGAAAATTCTGTGGGATGAACCAGTATTTATAGGGAGAAAAATACTGTTTGGGAGCGTGGCCGGTCCCCTTAATTGGGTGCCGGTCCCCTTAATAATTAAGGGGACCGCCTAGTATAATTAAGGGGGCCGCCTAAGAAAAATCATTTTTTCTTCTGATTTTTTGTCTTTTTGTGGGGGAGGTTTTTCCTGAAGAATGTAGCCGTTTTTTGGGTTGAAATTTGAATTCAAAATATTTATTTTGAATAAAACATTTCTTATAAATACAAAAATGTTTTGTATAAGTTTAAAAATGTTTGTCCCACTTTAATAAAATGTAAGGTTTGTAAAAATAAAAATTCCTTTGATCATAAAATGCATTAGACACTTTGTTTATTCATACCTTAAGTGATTTGGATGCTAAAGTGAATATTTACTACGAAATACTCGTTTACGTCATAATTTGTAGTTCAATGAGTTTACGTTTTGTGATTATCAAAACATAGAGATATCGATATATGTTAATAACGTTTTAAGGCATTATTTAGATCAACAATGCAGTACACCGAGCTAGAGGCCAAATGTGATAGGGCAATGGAGGAATTCGAAAAGAATCCTCTCGTGCAGGACCTCCGGGCTAAGGCTGTGAGCTTCGAGGAGCAACTAAAGGAAGCTCAGGCTGAGTGTAGGAAGCTTAGGATGGAGGAAGCAAAAATGGTCGGATTTAAGGAGAGGGTTAAGACTCTTGAATCTAAATGTGCAGGTCTTGAGGCTGATAAGACCAGACTTATAGTGCAGAAGTCTAAGCTGTGTAAGGAGATTGACGGATTAGCCCTTCGTTGTAAAGACCTTCATAGGGACAGGGCGGCGGTTGTCTCGAAAGTTGTTCCTTATGTGGCGATGGAGTTGTACCACAGTGATGAAGATGGAAAAGTTATAGCTAATTTGGTGAATAATGCCATCTATCATGGTAAGTGTACAACGTTGGAGGAGATGCTACGACTGGGGAACCTGTGATCCTTTCGAAGGTATCTTATTACCGTCCTTCCCATGAAAAGGAGTATGATGATGCTAGTAATGCATTAGCATCAGCAGAGTACCCCTTTCTTCTCGAAGCAAACAAAGATCCATTGGCTTATGTGAAAGAGCTCCTTTCCAAGTAACCTCGTAGGATTCAGCCATCTTCTCCAAGCAAAAAAACATCACATGTGAAGCTTCTACCTCCTCTTCCTCAAGATGATCCTAATTCTTCGAAAAATGCACGAAGGCTGCCATCTTGGCAATGATTTAACCCCAAGGGTGGTCTGTACCCTAGAATATTTTTATGCTTTATATTTCATATATTAAACTTAATGTTTGTAAGGCTTCGGCAAGTTGCTTTTGATGCTTGTTCAGGCTTTATTCATATGCTACAAGTGTTAACATATTTTTAACCTACTTTAGGTGGGAGTCCATCCCTCTTTTGTTATCATGTTTTCCTTCTCTCAACGTCATTAATCAACTTCAGTATACAACCTAAGGCTATAGTGTCACAACTCACCATTTCACGTCATTTACCATTTCAGGTCATTTCCCGAACTTTGGAAAAACACTATTCATCAAAACACTATTCATCGTTTTACTATTCATCGTTTTCGAGGTCAGTTTGATATTCTGAGAAACTTTTGGGAAATTTACTATTCACCGAACACTATTCATTTCCGGAAAAGTTTTCATCATTCACTTGCATTACTCATTTCATCGTAAATTTAGTTTACGGGTATTCAAATTCGCGTGACCGGATTGGTTTAGGTGCGAATTCATTTCATTAGTGCTAAGGACACTGCATACGGACTGGGGATAGTCTGCATATCATCATAACAGCATTTTCATGTTATACCACTCTCAGGATTTTCAAATTTATATATCTGGTACATTTAACGTTTTTACGTATAAGTATTTATAGTAAACGTTAACACCCGGTTTATACACGACGAATATATCTAAATATTCCCACAATGGTCCCGACATATTTTTATATCCATTTTAACATCTTAAAAGTTATAACATTCAGTTACCCAGTATTTTGGAAATTTATTTTATTTATAACGTACGCGTATGAATATAACGACGGTTTTCGTTAAAACTAAACAATAATCACCCGATCACTCAGTAAATGTACCCAACATATTTTTAATATGTTTTTAACATTATTATAACTTTATTTCATCCCGGTAAACTTCGTGAACATTTATTTCTAATAAAACCGGTACCCGATCGTAACTAAAAACACAAACTAGTGCAAAATTCATACAAGTTTTCTAATTAAATACCAAGTACCCTAACCCCCCTCCTACCCTTTGAAAACCGGCCCCAAGACACACCCTTTTAACCCTTGGCATTAACTCATCTTTATTTAACTAATAAACCTTATAACCTTACTTTACCAAATTTACAAGAATCATAATTCACAATATTTGGCTAAGATCAAAATTTGCTCATCTTCCCCATTTCCTCTAGCAAACCCACGACCCATAATTGATCTCCATGATCAAGTGATCATTTTCCATAAAGTAAAACACTAAACTTGTTCATTTTACAAGCCTAATCAAGAATCAAGCAACAAAAACACAAGAACATCAAGCATAATCATCCTATAATCATCTCATTTTGTCAAGTAAGTTTTCATCTTTATTTTTTCATGGATCATCCTATTTTTACATGTATTACATAAGTATCATACTAAAAACCATGTACAAGTAGCTATACCACACTTTATTTTGGCTAAAAAGAAACATACAAACCCTAACTTTTTAGTTATGAATCCCCTTGCTCTAATAACTTGGTTAGGAGTCCATGGCACCCTAAGAAGGTGTATGGTAAGATTAGATTAGTCATGTGGTGATTACAAGAGGTTTGGTGATGGTAGAAATTAGTTTTTAACCTTGGAAACTTGATTTGGAACCAATTTTAGACATGCTGTCCCGTTTTGTAAAAATCTGGAAAATCAGTAAACACCAAGGGAACTTTGGCAAAATTTTTAGAAAATACTTTCAAAAACGAATCCGTAGGCGAAAGAACGGATTAAAAAGAGTTTATAACGAAGGAGTTATGATTTTTGCAAGATTGTAGACGAAAAGTATTTTTTCTGAAAATGTTTGCTGTTGGACGTTTTTCATTGGACAAAAAGAGACTTTAGACGTAACCCGGAGGAGCCGAGCTTTCCAAAATATATTACTACATACTAAGACGTAACCGTGGATATAAAGAACAAGTAAAACGGACAAGTAACGACAAAGATATACACGTTTGAATATCGGCTAAAACCCTTTTATATTTGACAGCTTTTAATATAATTTGGCGCAAAAACTACGAAGTACATTTATAAGCTAAACATAATATTAAGTACCGAGCTTTATAACTAACGTAGTATTAGTTATTATGAGTATGTTTTCATCATTTCAAGGATTACAACCCGAGTATTTCAACGCTTACATGGAAACTTACGTTATATATATATATATAAGTATATATATATTATAACTAGCTATTTATATTTTCTAATAGCAATATTTTCCAAATACTTGGATTATATACTTTTGATAACACAAGTGTTTTTACAAAGAGTAGAGTGGTATAGAAACATGTGCATGGACATTCATAACATCATTTCATGATCTAAAGTAGATCGTTCATCATTCACATTAGGTTGCGGCTAGTGTGCGCGCCTTGTTTTTCAGCTCATTACATGTTCATGGTAACATCAGCTTCAGGTGAGTCATAGCCCCACTTTTACTGGTTTAATTACTTTACAAACTCTTTGGGGGAGATACATGCTTAAATACTCGTGTTATACTTTTATACGATTTCAAATCCCATGGGGGAGAATACATTGCAGCAACTATTTTTGTACAATGCCAAAGTATAAAGTTTCTTACATTGCTTAAGTAGTCTTATTACCACGTCACGACAAGTCCCCTTTATTTCATGGACCGTTAATTTCAAGTACTAAGCGAGAGTGAGTGAATAGATCTATTGAGGGTGACGCCTCCATTCGTGTTTGGGTTGCTCCAACGGGACGAATGCATTTCATGTCTTATCAAGTGAGTGTCTGGTAAACACTCTGTTGGGGCATTACAAAGTCTAGCTTCGGGGCCATGAGCTTAAGAGACAATGTGGGTTTCATTATTGAAATCTTAGTACTTTACTTTATACGTGGGCTATTGTACATACAAAAATTACTGATAAATTCCTGATACTTTTGCATCAAGTCTTATTACTGAAATACGATGCCTTTGCATCAGCCTTATTACTGAATTACAATGCTTTTGTATCAAACTTATTACATTTGGCAGTGGGTTGTAAACACACAGGTTACAAGTCTCTTATGGCGGGACTTGGAACTGAGTGGATTTACGATGCCTTTGCTGGGGAATCTTCATTTCAATGCATTACATTCTTTTTCACAAGACTCTATGAACTCACCAACCATTGTGTTGACACTTTAGCATGTATTTTCAGGTTTTAAGAAATGGCACGCTACAGGAGGTTTTGGCAGGGCATGGCATGGTCATAGAAGACTCTGATTATTCATATGGGGACCGTTTTTAACTATTTTAATGGCCTACTTCCGCATTACTTTTAACAATGTAAATTCAACATTTTGATTTAACTATTTTATTCAAAATGATTCAAGTGCAAACCATTTTTGAACTAGTGTTGTGATATCAATTGAGTTACACCCCAGCTACATGTATGCTTCCGCTGGACCCGATTTTGGGGGTGTGACAGATTGGTATCAGAGCTTTGGCTATAGCGAACTAAGTGTTTTTAAAACCTAGACTATAGCTACTTTCAAGAAAACTTAACCCTATGACCGTCACATGCCTGCCTGCCAAGCTGAAGCCTCATTTGTGGTTAGTTGCTGACATAGGTGATGAGATTTATGTCTCATTATCTGATATATATATTATATTCATTTATTATAGTTGATTACTATAATTGTCTTTCATATAAGCATGTTCACGTATCATATATGTCACCGCATTATGTTTTTCCTTGCATAGTTTCATCATTTGACCTCGAGTTTGGTCATTTGCTTTTGTCTTTCGGAACGTCTTGGTATTTGTGAAGGACATAGTCTTAGTATGACTGAGCTGAGTATTTCAAAATTCATGGAACCTCGGTGGAATATAGACTGGTCATCTATATTCAACCCGGGATAGTGAGATATAGGCTGACCACCTATGTCTGACTCAGAAATGAATTTTGCAACACTGAGAATGGTTATAATAAAATTCTGTCTGGATTGAATCCTTTACTCATTTTCCAAATGTTTCATGCATGTGTGAGTATACCCTCGTTGTCAGAACATTCATACTTTTCATCACCTCGTGAACCGCCGCTTGGAAGCATGTCAATTGATCATTTCATTTCATGAACATTCACGTCTATGCATGATACACTTACATCACGGTATTTTCTTTTATTACAATATCATTTAGTCGCAGTTGTCACAGTCTCTTCCCTTCTCACCATCACTATCATTTCCTTTCCCCATCCCCATATAAATATAGAATTAGCTGACACTATATAGTTTCCTATGCCACTCATCCCTCACTACCACCAATATTGTTAAGTGGATATTATCAATGACCTCCCTAGGAAAGACTTTCCATACCATCTATAAGGAGAATCTCTCGGTACATTAAGACCATTCAAAACTCAACAGAAATCTCAGGATATCACAAAACCATTCGAAACACTATCATTGGCCTGATCACCAAAAATTCCATCATCTAGAAGGTATTGACTTGACTGAATTACAGGATTATTTTAGATACGATTACTCACAAAACAACACCATAGAGATAAATTCAACCTCTTAACCGAGACTATAGATTGAACATGTCCTCACCAATAGACTTTATCCAAACCTGTTAGACACCTATGCCTTTGTGCAGATATACATACCTGACTATTTTATCCTCTTAATACTTTCACTTTTAAATGGATTTTTTTTCTTCTTCAAACTACAGTTATACAAAACATATATCTTGTAAGAAATACTTTTCTGAGGCACTTATTTTGATAAACAAATTCCTTTTGGTTAATCCTTTACAAAACTATTGAATTGTTAGGAAATTTTAAACATCGATCTTTGGTAAACCATTAAAACTACAAGTTGGTAAGCAGAGTTATACAGAAAGTTCTGCCTAGGAAAGGCATGATACCATTCAGAAAACTTGGAAAGTTAAACCCGAGATACACACTGGACCATGTAATATTTCAAACAGAGTAGGCCTAGTGGTCGTCAGACTTGAGCCTTGTTAGAGAACAACAGCAACAGGATTACACAACCACGTATTATCAGCTTTTCAGAATTGTCACCCATAATCTCATTTGGAAAGGAATCCAACCCATAGTCAAACATAAACCTTGCAGGAGAACAAGTAGAAATCATGGACCGTGTGGTCAAACAGTAGAAGCAGAGTCGAATTCCTATCGTTAGAGTTCGCTGGAATTCTAGAATATCATCACCTCTTCACCAATATGTTTTCAGAGACCAACAAAAACTGAACTTCGGGACGAAGTTCCTTTTAGAGGGGAAGACTGTCACAACTCACCATTTCACGTCATTTACCATTTCAGGTCATTTCCCGAACTTTGGAAAAACACTATTCATCAAACACTATTCATCAAAACACTATTCATCGTTTTACTATTCATCGTTTTCAAGGTCAGTTTGATATTCTGAGAAACTTTTGGGAAATTTACTATTCACCGAACACTATTCATTTCCGGAAAAGTTTTCATCATTCACTTGCATTACTCATTTCATCGTAAATTTAGTTTACGGGTATTCAAATTCGCGTAACCGGATTGGTTTAGGTGCGAATTCATTTCATTAGTGCTAAGGACACTGCATACGGACTGGGGATAGTCTGCATATCATCATAACAGCATTTTCATGTTATACCACTCTCAGGATTTTCAAATTTATATATCTGGTACATTTAACGTTTTTACGTATAAGTATTTATAGTAAATGTTAACACCCGGTTTATACACGACGAATATATCTAAATATTCCCACAATGGTCCCGACATATTTTTATATCCATTTTAACATCTTAAAAGTTATAACATTCAGTTACCCAGTATTTTGGAAATTTATTTTATTTATAACGTACGCGTATGAATATAACGACGGTTTTCGTTAAAACTAAACAATAATCACCCGATCACTCAGTAAATGTACCCAACATATTTTTAATATGTTTTTAACATTATTATAACTTTATTTCATCCCGGTAAACTTCGTGAACATTTATTTCTAATAAAACCGGTACCCGATCGTAACTAAAAACACAAACTAGTGCAAAATTCATACAAGTTTTCTAATTAAATACCAAGTACCCTAACCCCCCTCCTACCCTTTGAAAACCGGCCCCAAGACACACCCTTTTAACCCTTGGCATTAACTCATCTTTATTTAACTAATAAACCTTATAACCTTACTTTACCAAATTTACAAGAATCATAATTCACAATATTTGGCTAAGATCAAAATTTGCTCATCTTCCCCATTTCCTCTAGCAAACCCATGACCCATAATTGATCTCCATGATCAAGTGATCATTTTCCATAAAGTAAAACACTAAACTTGTTCATTTTACAAGCCTAATCAAGAATCAAGCAACAAAAACACAAGAACATCAAGCATAATCATCCTATAATCATCTCATTTTGTCAAGTAAGTTTTCATCTTTATTTTTTCATGGATCATCCTATTTTTACATGTATTACATAAGTATCATACTAAAAACCATGTACAAGTAGCTATACCACACTTTATTTTGGCTAAAAAGAAACATACAAACCCTAACTTTTTAGTTATGAATCCCCTTGCTCTAATAACTTGGTTAGGAGTCCATGGCACCCTAAGAAGGTGTATGGTAAGATTAGATTAGTCATGTGGTGATTACAAGAGGTTTGGTGATGGTAGAAATTAGTTTTTAACCTTGGAAACTTGATTTGGAACCAATTTTAGACATGCTGTCCCGTTTTGTAAAAATCTGGAAAATCAGTAAACACCAAGGGAACTTTGGCAAAATTTTTAGAAAATACTTTCAAAAACGAATCCGTAGGCGAAAGAACGGATTAAAAAGAGTTTATAACGAAGGAGTTATGATTTTTGCAAGATTGTAGACGAAAAGTATTTTTTCTGAAAATGTTTGCTGTTGGACGTTTTTCATTGGACAAAAAGAGACTTTAGACGTAACCCGGAGGAGCCGAGCTTTCCAAAATATATTACTACATACTAAGACGTAACCGTGGATATAAAGAACAAGTAAAACGGACAAGTAACGACAAAGATATACACGTTTGAATATCGGCTAAAACCCTTTTATATTTGACAGCTTTTAATATAATTTGGCGCAAAAACTACGAAGTACATTTATAAGCTAAACATAATATTAAGTACCGAGCTTTATAACTAACGTAGTATTAGTTATTATGAGTATGTTTTCATCATTTCAAGGATTACAACCCGAGTATTTCAACGCTTACATGGAAACTTACGTTATATATATATATAAGTATATATATATTATAACTAGCTATTTATATTTTCTAATAGCAATATTTTCCAAATACTTGGATTATATACTTTTGATAACACAAGTGTTTTTACAAAGAGTAGAGTGGTATAGAAACATGTGCATGGACATTCATAACATCATTTCATGATCTAAAGTAGATCGTTCATCATTCACATTAGGTTGCGGCTAGTGTGCGCGCCTTGTTTTTCAGCTCATTACATGTTCATGGTAACATCAGCTTCAGGTGAGTCATAGCCCCACTTTTACTGGTTTAATTACTTTACAAACTCTTTGGGGGAGATACATGCTTAAATACTCGTGTTATACTTTTATACGATTTCAAATCCCATGGGGGAGAATACATTGCAGCAACTATTTTTGTACAATGCCAAAGTATAAAGTTTCTTACATTGCTTAAGTAGTCTTATTACCACGTCACGACAAGTCCCCTTTATTTCATGGACCGTTAATTTCAAGTACTAAGCGAGAGTGAGTGAATAGATCTATTGAGGGTGACGCCTCCATTCGTGTTTGGGTTGCTCCAACGGGACGAATGCATTTCATGTCTTATCAAGTGAGTGTCTGGTAAACACTCTGTTGGGGCATTACAAAGTCTAGCTTCGGGGCCATGAGCTTAAGAGACAATGTGGGTTTCATTATTGAAATCTTAGTACTTTACTTTATACGTGGGCTATTGTACATACAAAAATTACTGATAAATTCCTGATACTTTTGCATCAAGTCTTATTACTGAAATACGATGCCTTTGCATCAGCCTTATTACTGAATTACAATGCTTTTGTATCAAACTTATTACATTTGGCAGTGGGTTGTAAACACACAGGTTACAAGTCTCTTATGGCGGGACTTGGAACTGAGTGGATTTACGATGCCTTTGCTGGGGAATCTTCATTTCAATGCATTACATTCTTTTTCACAAGACTCTATGAACTCACCAACCATTGTGTTGACACTTTAGCATGTATTTTCAGGTTTTAAGAAATGGCACACTACAGGAGGTTTTGGCAGGGCATGGCATGGTCATAGAAGACTCTGATTATTCATATGGGGACCGTTTTTAACTATTTTAATGGCCTACTTCCGCATTACTTTTAACAATGTAAATTCAACATTTTGATTTAACTATTTTATTCAAAATGATTCAAGTGCAAACCATTTTTGAACTAGTGTTGTGATATCAATTGAGTTACACCCCAGCTACATGTATGCTTCCGCTGGACCCGATTTTGGGGGTGTGACATATAGTAGATAGATATCCTTATTGTGTGGATTTTGAACTAAGATTTTTAGCAATCGTATAATTTGACTGCTGACGGAGGGTCGCGACCCACTCCGTCTCTGTCCTTTTAGTGCAAAGGACTTCGAATACCCTAAGACTCTTAGGAAAGTTAATGTGAATTATATTGGATGTTATTAGTTATGCAAGACATAAGTATCTTGAATCATCCTTCAAACATTGAAATTTGAAATACTTGGCTAAATAAATCTTTGTTGTCTAAAACTAAACAAGAGATTCGAGGGAAATACGTTATATCATTAATTGGGTAGGGAGGATTACATCATTTGAAGAAATGAACACTAGGACACCTACCATTAATGCTTCTTTCCCAAAATGAGAAGAATGCAATACATGAATTAGAAACAAAAAAATTGTCTTAAAACTACAAATCTTATATGTAAAACTTACGAAGGTTAGTACCATTCCAAGTCCTATCCACTGCATCTCCGAAGAGGGTTGCGAGTTTGCAGGCTCCATTGTCGTAGGCTTCAGATATAACGTAGGGTCCTTCCCATGTAGGTCCCAACTTTCCTTGATACTCAGCTTTGCTTGCACTGTTGAGTAGAAGGACATATTCACCTGGCTTGAACGTCGAAGGTTTAACTCTGTTTTTATAGTACTTTTCGAGCTTCTGCTTGTAAATAGCTTCTCTGATAGAGGCTATTTCTCTTCGTTCTTCAAGTAAATCGAGGTTATTACAAAGCCTTTCTTTATTTTTTGAAATTTCGAAGTTCATAACATGTTATGTCACAACACTTATTTTTGAAGGAATAACAGCTTCCGTTCCATAAGTGAGGCTGAAAGGAGTCTCCCCATGGCTTGACTTAGGGTGTGTCCTATGTGCCCAAAGAAATTGAGGTAGCTCGTCTACCCACCCATGGTGGCTTCGACCTAACCTTCGTTCAATTCCATTGACAATATCTTTGTTGGTGACTTGTACTTGACCATTGCGTTGAGGGTGATACACAGATGTGAATGATTGCTTTATTTTTAAACCTTTGCAAAAAAATAGGAAATACCCCTTCGGCAAACTGCTTCCCATTGTTAGAGATGATGATGTGAGGAACCCCAAAACGACATATTATATGTTCCCATACGAAGTTTTCCATGTGTCTTCATGTTACTGAAGCCAAAGGATTGGCTTCGACCCATTTAGAGAAGTAGTCTATGGCTACGACCAAAAACTTCACTCCACCTGGTGCTAATGGTAGGGGTCCGACTATATCGATCCCCTAGGAGAAAGGCCATGCAGATGTAACAGAGGTCATATCTTACTTTGGTACTCGTGGAACCTTCGAAGGAATCTGGCATGCTTCACACCTCTGTATCCTAATTGCCCCTTCAAAAAAATGTAAGAAATTACCCGGATCCCCCTTCCCGTCATAGGTGCCTATGTGTGCAGGCATCTTCAGTCCATCGGGCAAAAGGTAATCTTCAATCCACCTTACAAATGGTTTCGAGTATAGGCAATTATATGGTGGTACGTACGTGGGGATTGCATTACATGGGTTAGGATTTCGGGGTGCTCCAGATGGAGCTTGGCTAGGATAAGTAGGGTAAGGTGTATTAATGCTAAAAGGATAACTGTTCCCCATGGTATATGGAGGGTACGCCGTAGGGTGTCTGAAGGGTATGTTTCCATAAGTTTGTGGGAGACTATGGTTACTACATTGCCCATTTAATGGAGGATAGAAACCTTGAGGACAAGACTGAGTTTGAAACTGGGGATATATACCATTGGGAGGAAGGTTTCCGCCCATGTTGAATGGAGGTGGATTGCCTTCTATGTCGGATACGTGAGAAGACTGCAATGGAATCCATGCTTCGGTCCTTCCCAGGTGAGCTGCTAACAATGGAGGTAGATTGACCTCCGTGTTTTCCCTTCGTTGGCTCCTTCCATTGGAACCTTCTGCCATTAAACCTTCTCTCCTAGTTGGAGCCCTTTCGGGGACCCCTTCGAAACCTACAGATCTCTTACCCGACCTTCGACCACCTAGAGACCTAATCCTTAGGGCCGAAGGCGTAGTCCCTTGTGTTGGAGGCCTGGGTTCCATCTCTATCTCTTTATCATAATCATCACTAGAGTATTAAAACTCCCTTCGCATCTCTATATTCCAAACACACCTTCTGCGAGCCCTTAGTAAAGATTCCAATGCTTCGAAGTTGTTCGACAAAGGCCGGGCTAATGACCGACTCTGGGTTAGCTGATGTTGAAGCGTGATGATTGGGTGTTATTTCTGGGAGAGATCGTGTTGTGAACGTGGATGTCGTAATTAGGGGAAGGTTGTTAGGGTCAGTTACTGGTAAAGGCGTTAAGGTCGAGAAACCCGGAGGTGGTGTAACTTCCCTCCCCTGATCCATGCCGAAAAAGTAGTAAGTGTAATTGACTGGTTATAAGCTTGGAAATAATGAGACCAATTGTAGCGGTTCCCACGGATGGTGCCACTGATTGTACAATAAATTACACGACCAGGCCTACGATGATGATCAAAGGGTATATGGGGTGTTGTTGTTGCACCAAGCTTGCGATTAACCTGAAATAAGAAATACGAAGACACTACGTTAAGTGATTGTGTAGGGGTTTGACCCTGCGAACCACCTCCGGCGTGTGAATAAGTATTTGGTATGATAAGTTTACTGAAGTTGTAGTAAAGTGAAGTAGTAGAGATTGCGTACCATTATTCCAGCCCATCAAACACTATTTATAGGGATGAAAATAACTTTGGAGAGCTCTTTGTCACGAGCCAAATTCTCAAGGTCGGGTTCTACTTGGAAGCGTTGCTTAATGCGTGGGTTCCTAGTTAATCTTGTTGGTCTTGTTGGAGTACCCCAACGTTATGGATGTAGTACGTGCCACGAGCAGAGACTTGATATGGCACCACACTGGTCGGGAGTTGGGGCCGCTCCCCTGATGAGTCCAAGGCAGGACGAAACCAGTGAACCTCTATTATACGCGGGACGGATGGCTGGTCCTTATCTGTTTAAGGGCGCTACGCGGGCTTGAAGGAATGAGCCCGTGAGAAGTGGTATCAGAGCCAAGTCGGACCGAGGCAGACCGAAACAAGAATCGCTCAAGTCGCTCTCCTAAAAGTTTTTAAAAATGTTGGCTAAACAAAGGTGGCGAGAGAGGTCTCTCGGGAAGTTGATGAGTCAATATGACATTGTGTGGAGTTCACAATGTCGCATTCGATGGAAGCCAGAAGGGGTAATGGACTATGGAGTTTAGTCGCTGCACGCTGGATCTTAAGTCGACAAAAGGGGTAATGGACTATAGAGTTTAGTCGCTGCACGCTGGGACACAAAAGAGTTCAAAGTCGAATGTCCCTTTAGCAATGAAGCCGGAGTAAAGCCAAATCATTCGAGTGAAGTCGTTCGTCGAGATGGATGACCATGCACGAGGATGTGCATGAATTGGTGGTGGGAGAATGTCATGAGCCAAATTCTCAAGTTCGGGTTCTGCTTTGAAGCGTTGCTTAATGCGTGGGTTCCTGGTTAATCCTGTTGGTCTTGTTGGAGTACCCTAACGTTATGGGTGTAGTACGTGCCACGAGTAGAGACTCGATATGGCACCACACTGGTCGGGAGATGGGGCACCTCCCCTGATGAGTCCAAGGCAAGACGAAACCAGTGAACCTCTATTATACACGGGACGGATGGCTGGTCCTTATCGGTTTAAGGGCGCTACGCGGGCTCGAAGGAATGAGTCTGTGACATCTTGCACGTTTTTAGGAGATCATGGGGGTGTCCCATGATTTGTGGTTACCGTTAGGGCTTAATGTCCCACTCTTCCTATCATGGCGGGAAAGCCAGGTAGAAAGAGGAGACGTGGGTAAGACTTGGTCTTAGCATTGTTCCGTCCTAATATCATCGGAGGACATATCTCGAAGGGCTTAAACCTTCGATTAGCGAATTCCAAACTGGTAACTAAATCAAAGATGATTAGTTTGACGCCATTGAAGATTTTAGGAGGCTGACCAAAGCCTTCGATATGTAGGTTGCGAATAGGCTCGAAGGGAAGTCCTTCGACCTCATCAGAGGGTACATTATCAACTACCTTCGTAATGCTCTGTTCTCGAATTTTTAATAAAATAAAAGAGAAGAAAAGAAGTGAAGACAAAAGGAAAGGAAGAGAGTTATCTTCTCTTCCTTCCTCTTCTTCCCAAAAGTAGGAGGAAGATTTTAGAGTAAAAATAGCCTAAATTTTCTTTCCACTTCTTTTCCTTTCTTCTCTAAAAAAAACTGAGAACACAGGATATGCTTCTTTCAATTTTTTTTTCTTTTTCTCACAATACTAACTTGAGAATATAGTGTTAATGTAGTTCTCTATCAAAGGTAACATACTCCCTACATTCATATTTTGTTCTGAAGTATAGTAAAAGAAAGTAATGAAAGTGAAAGTGATATTTGTTGTGTTCTCAAGTTTTTCTTAAGAAGTAAATTGATTGAAAGTGGTGTTATTTTGCTTTAAAAACTTTCACCTCACTTTTGTGGTGAAAGTTTACTTTACTTTCTCTCTTTTGCTTTACTTTCTCTTTCTGTAATTTACTTTCACTTTCATCTTCTTTTTTGGGCAAATATCAAAAAAAATGCACTATACTTGTCAAAAATAGTATTTTTATGTATCGAACTTTTTTTTCCCTCATTCGTGTACTAAACTTGCATTTTTTTGCCTCTTTTATGCATTTTCGTATAATTTTATGACATTTTTGCCCTTGGATTTTCAAAGATTTGAGGGGCAAAATTGTCTCAAAGTGCGTAAAAGTGGCAAAAAAATTGAAGCTTAGTACACCAATGAGGGAAAAAAAAGTTCGAAATATAAAAGTACTATTTTTGACAAGTATAGTGCATTTTTTTGGTATTTGCCCTTCTTTTTTTTTTTGAGAATACAGTGTAAATGATGCCTTTCATGGATGTTGGGCTATTGATGCTTTGTGAGAAGTAGCCGCAGTGCCATCTTTAGTCCACTTTCATGAGGGAAATGTAGATGTAGTGGATATAAACAACAATGAGGCCCTTTAAGATTGTTGTCTACAGTGATTTCTACCTGGAATGGCTATATGTAGACTATTTGTTAAGGGAAATGTAGTTGTTGTTTGTGTTTCTGTGAATAATATAGTTGAGTTTTAAGCTGTGTTTGTGCAGCTAGTGTGCAGGGCCGTCTTGTACTTTTCAGTAGCCCTAGGCAATATGATAAAGAGGCCTTATTACACTTTTAAATTAAAGAAAAATTGCATATAAACTTGAACTATATGAATAATATGTGTAATATTATGTGTACTTAAATGCAAAACTAATAAAAATGTGGCTCTTTTTAATTGGAGGCCTTGTATGACGGCATCTATTGCACACGCATCCGAGACCCCTATGCTAGTATGTTTGTTTGTCTGTTCTTGGATCGTGAGCATGTTCATGTATCCTTATCTGAATCTCTTGTAATCTTTTATACGATGTTGTGCTAATATACTCTTCACAGTTTCAAAAAAATGAAATAAATAATTATTGTTTTCAACTTATTGCCGGTGTGAAGCGTGGAATAGCACAATACTTGTTTCTCAACTTACTAATAGTTGCCCGAAAGGAGCATTTTGGTCGCCACAGAGCGGGATTAATTTTGGTTAGGGTATTAAGTTAACTTATTGATAAAGCTTTACAGTTTACACCGTTACAAAATACTACTCTACAAGGCATGAACCACTATTTAGGGGGTTGGCAATGGGTACGGGGAGGCACGGTGCGGCATCCCCACCGCACGGGAACACCGCCACCCTCCCCCTCCTACCGCACGGTGAACACCATTCTCGGTGAAGCTTACCGAGCATTTTTCGACCGTTATTCATTTAATGTGTGGAACGTTGGGATGTTTTAAGTGAGTGAAGGGAAAAGTGGGAGGGTGATGTGGTATAAGGGGATTGGTAGTTTGTGAGTGAAGGGTGATGGGGTGAGGGGTGCATTGCCAACCCCTTACTGTTCTAGCATTTAAATTTAACCAATAGCATTTAAGAAAGTATCTACAAATCCCGTTTCCTGAGCCCGTTCTATTTTAGTCAACGCAACAAAATATTAACAACCAATGGGAAGCATGCAACATGACTACCATAGATATAACAACTGAAAATAAAACCCACCTTTTTCTATAACTTTATCCAAGAATACCCTCTCCAAAAAAATATATATATATTTGAAAGAACATGATCATAGAAAGAAAATATTAATAAACAACAGAGTAGTAGGATGGAAAATTAGTAGTGGTAGTCGTCATGCGATATCGGTGGTGGTGACAGGAGAGGTGTTACCCATAAGGGTTCGTTAACCAGAACCAGCCGTAACCATGGGACGATGGTGGTGGGGATGCATCAGCGTA
Source organism: Artemisia argyi (assembly GCA_030686995.1). NCBI lineage: Eukaryota > Viridiplantae > Streptophyta > Magnoliopsida > Asterales > Asteraceae > Artemisia > Artemisia argyi. The sequence continues at coordinate 122,159 of JARVZY010001998.1, forward strand.
GATGGTGACCGAAGTCGGTGGCAAAAACTGTGATCAGAGATGGTGAAAGAAGATTCGCGTGTTACGAGTGTCTGGTGGGTTGTTGTTCTTTTGTTTGGACAGCCGATCGATCTATGTATTTTGCAGATCTATGATTAGATAATGCTGGCTATTTGGTGCATGAGAGAAAGATAAGTCTGTACGTGTGATTGTTTACGTATGTGTCTACGTATATAACTTTTTTAATCAATTTATTTGTTTCACAATTAATGTATGAGTCGAGTTATTCTACAAACCAAACATTCTTTACATACCAAGGGACTCATCTCAACCATCTATCTTAAAAGAAAATCAATGGTTGAGATTAAAAACATTTTAATATTTCACCTATTTTTTATAATTCAAATATCTCTTAAACCGTTAATCGTTAAGCGAAAATAATTACACCATCGCGACGGGCATTTAATTATTTTTCTATAGACGAGCACTTTGATATACTTTCGAAAAATTAAAAAAAAAAAATCATTTTTTTCACGTTTTTTTTTCGTGGCCGAAAAAAATATCATATATGATATGTAATATCATATATGATATGATATGTAATATCATATATGATTTTTTCGACCATGAAAAAAAACGTGAAAAAAACGAAAAAAAAAAATTTGTCGAAAATATGTCAAAGTGCCTATCTATAGAAAGATAATTAAATGACCGACGTAACGGTATATTTTTTTTCGCTTAACGATTAACGGTTTGAAAGATATTAATATTTGAAAAAAAAAGGATGAAAGTGAGTTTTTTAAATTGTAAGGATTAATCTTATCCATTAGATCAAATAAAGATGGAGGAAAGATGAATGGTGGAGATTAGTCCCTTGGTATGTAAAAAAAGTTTGGTCCTCAAATGATCTTATATCTTAATGTATACCACATTCAATGAAAGTAGCTTGTTGTTTTTTTCAGTGTTTTAAAACTCGGTTGACCCGGCCGGTTGAACCGTTAACCAGTCAAATGATCGTAAGCCGGTTTTGAGTGAAAAAACCCGATTGAACCGTGACCCGGTGACTCGACAGGGTCAACAAAAAACCCGGTTTTAAAACATTGGTTTTTTCTATCAAACCTTTGGTGTTTTACAAATCATTTTTCAAAAAGTCATTTGCAAAGTCATTGTCCAAAATTTTCAAGTCATACTAATAGCTTTTTTAAATAGTAAAAAATCATATGTAAATTAGTGGATTGCGGGTGTTCTTACTTGAGACATGAGAAAGATAAGTGTGTACGTTTATGTTGTTGTGTACATGTGTAGATACCGGAGACATTAGGCATGGCAAGCTACTTTTTTTTTTTTTTTTTTTTTTTTTTTATTATTATTATTATTTTTTTTTGCAGCTCATGTTCATTTATAAGAAAGTGATCGACACACTAAATTTATTGATTGACACACTTTATAGTACAAACAGATAAAGCACAGTTTGAGTTTTGTATAACTAACTGAAGCATAAAAAAGAGAATCCCAATCCCATAATTAATAGGAGGTGATTTGCACACTCAATCAATTGATTTGGACACTAATAATTAATAGAAGTGTGCAAATCACCTCTCATATAATTAATGAGAGTGTGCAAATCAATTCTCAAAGTGGTTTAAAAAACAATTATGTGGGTAAATGAGTGATATTTTTTACTTGCGGTTGATCTTCTTTTCCTATATTGTTCAACCAGTGGGATGATGATATAGTAAAACCTCTATAAATTAATAGTATCGGGACCAAAATATTTTATTAATTTAGCGAGATATTATTATATCGATAAATTAATAATTTATTAATTTAAAGAGATTTTACGGTATGACTTTTAATTTTCAAGTCGAATATACTAGTTAGTAACAATGTATACTGATTAGAGCCGAAAAATAAATTTGAAAAACAATTTCCAATTAACATTTTATGAATTCACATTTCTCACTTATGAAAATATAATTACTGTAACATTTTTTGTTACAATACGAGAAGACAACGCATAAACTCTCTAGTCTAATAAGTAGATTTTAAGATGAACTAATTATAGATTTGAAGTTCAACAAAAAAACAAGTGACTATGGATTCAATTTTTAATAAACAATCTTAGGATTTTGAATTGTATCTCTTTCACACATGCATATATACATATATATGGAATTTTTAGTAATTATTAATTTATAGTTTCGTTGGGACTAATATATATACACTAGGGTTTCAAAAAAATTATTATCTTATTATTTTATCGATTGGGGTCCAAATTTGTACTGGTCCCAAGTTGAGATCGGATAAATTATTAATTTTATCAAAATTATTAATTTATCGAGTATTAATTTATAAATGTTTTACTCTATGTGAACATTCAACATTACGTGTAACTTTTTTGTAAAGTAGTGTGCATGAAACAAACTAATTGGCTTATAAACAAACTACAAGTAATTAGATTTATACACATTGTACGTTCATTTAATAGCTAATTCTCATAAAAATAGAGATTAATACGAAACAGTCTGAAACAAGTAACAAAATAAACTAGAATGCTATATATATATATATATATCTTTATAAGCCCCGCATAGTCCCTTTTTAATTAGCTTCAAAAAGCTGCTGTAGCGTAGCACAACTATTTCCAAAATCGTTGTAAACATGTACCTCATAATATGATAACAATATATTCCTTCTAGTTCAACTTAGGATAATGCACGATCATTCTCATGGTATGAAACACGTAATTCCTTGTGCCGTTTATATTTAGTTGATATTGTTATTGCGTTTGCGTTAAAATGGTTCATATTTAGTTGCAATTGTTGTTGTGGTTATTAATAATGCAACTTCTATCCAAGTTACTAACTGCTAATCTAAGTATAAATTCCTGTTATGATGACATACATACTTCAAGATTCTTTGGTTACCTTATATTGAGTGACGTAGCAACGATTTGACCCCCGCTGTCTTCGCCACTGGTTTATCTTTCGATCATTTAAGAATCACAGATATCTTCATCACATCTAAAAAAGAATATGTTGTGCGTGAGGTATTTGGTGGTGCCACATGATACGTTTTCCAACTCCAAAAACCCTTATAAATACCAACACGATTGAAGTCAGTACATAAACCAACAACACACTTGAAAGAAACAAACTCAATCTAAAGAATTTTCGAAAATTCCCGTTTTTACATAATGCCGAGGGAAAGGGATCCATTGGTTGTTGGACGTGTAATAGGCGATGTTCTTGATAGTTTCACCAAGTCAATCAACCTCTCTGTCTCCTATAATGATAGGGAAGTTAGCAACGGGTGTGAGCTAAAACCCTCTAAGGTTGTGAACCAACCGAGAGTTGAAATTGGAGGTGATGATATGCGCGCATTTCACACATTAGTACGTTTGGTTTCTGTTTTATTCTCAATCATCCAGCTTTCTCTTATTTTTTTCGTAAGAGATCACTCTTCAAAACAATTATTAAGCGACTTTAGTTGCATTATTGTTGTTTTAGGTGATGGTAGATCCTGATGCTCCAAGTCCTAGCGACCCTAACTTAAGGGAATACTTACACTGGTAAGATGTTATTTATGATCAAACGTATTTCTTCTATTGGATGTAAGCTGCCTGTCTAAATTTTCATTAAAAAGCTTTAATTCGCTAATGGTTTTGAACATTCTTGGAAAAAACTTGACAATACCATGTTTATTTTTTAAATGTAATGCAACACTTAAACAAAAAATTATGATTTAAATCAGTCGAGTACCAAACACGACATAAACTATAATAAGTAGCAAAATTATGGTAAAACCGATAATGTTTTCCTCTTCAAATTATTCACACTACGGTGGCAAAACTGAAACGAATAATATGTAAGGGACATATAATCTGGCTACCACATAATGAAAAAGCAAGCCTCGATATACTAAGGTTCTCACTTCATTTTTCATCTCATTGGTAAACCATTTTTCTAGTTGCGCCATTTGTTTTCTAGCTCTATTTTTATCCCAAGTTGCTATTGAAAACAACTTATATATGAGTCACTTCAATTTAAAAAGGTTTAGTCTATTTTTCTTTTTGGGCTAAAGAAGATAATATATTGATAATTGATCAATAGATCATTTGAGATTATATTTGATTGGTTGAATTGAAAGAAGTCAAGCACATAATACATTTGCTTGAGAACAAATGATACACACACTTGAGGACAAACACAGTGCCTAAATATCTAAGTAATTAACAAAGATTTGACATCCTTGAACCTTTAACATGAAACATTTTAAATAAACTTTGAACCCATTTTAGAGCTTATAGACAATAATTTCTTACTCTTTTAAAGATATGCCGCCTAAAAACTAGATCCTAACTGAAACCGTAAAATTTGTTGATGACCGCTAAGGTCTAGCGCGGGGTGGGTGGAACTTGACTGACTTGATGAAAACCCCGAACCAAAACCAAAAGCATGACAACCTTAACAAAATCAGTTGGGAGTTCCGCTTGGACATACTCAATAACTTCTAGTCTTACAAAGTCTCGTTTCAGCCACCAATGAAGGCAGTGGCGGATCCAAAAATTATAATTGGATGTAGCACAAAAATTTTCATGATTCACTTCATTTTATGGCTTGTTTGGCTACGGCAAATGTTAATGTAAAAAAAAAAAAAATTGTTCGTTAGTCACATTTATACGATAAGCTTCAATTATTAAACAAACATACAATCGTTTACAAGTTAATTACTAAACAAATCTAATCGCCAATGTTCTTACTTTCTTTCGCTTTTTGATGACATATTTTCCATGTAGTTAATTATTACTTGCGATTAGAACTTTTAAAAAAGTAAAACTAAACAAATAATCGGGTAAAAAGTGAAATACAAGATGTTTCATAAGTATTAAACAACAACTCATTAAAAAACAACATAACTACACGGAGTATTTAAAAGAAGGGGTCAAAAGTAAAAGAGTCAAAACCACCGCTTTCAAAATTATTCATGGTGGTTTTCATGGGGTCATAGTCTCAAAGATACGTACAACTTTTTATCTCATATTTTATGTTGCATGTTTCTGATTGGTGAAATCTTTTGCTTTCTCTTAACAATTTATTCTCATACTATATAGGTTGGTTACTGATATTCCAGCGACAACAGGAGCACAGTTTGGTGAGTTATATATATATATATATATATATATATATATATATATATATATATATACTACTATATAATGTATTTGGGACTATTCTATAATTAGAAAGGCTTAAAAATTCAGACTTTTACTTACTAATTATGGAAACAATCACCACCAACAACTTATAACCACTTCAACAACCACCCCTAACAATTTATAACCACCTAAACAACCACTCCCAACAATTTATAACCACCCCAACAACCACTTTCCACCACCCCACCTCCCTCCTCTTCACCCCAACAATCCGCCCTCGCATCGCGCGGGCACCTTTCTAGTATATATATATATATATTCTTTTCCAAAAACATATATTACACTTTTTTTATGCGGCTAACCGTAATAAATTTGCACCCATAAAACTTTTCATCAAATCCTTTTTTTTAACGTTTACTAGAACGTACTCTTTTTACGTTTAAAACGCATAATAAAGTATGAGTAAATTTAGTGAAACAATGATGAAACTTGATTATTATTATTAGATATGACATTTTCCTTATTGTTAAACATTATTGTACTTGCATTCCAACAATATGAGTGAATTTTGACTCATCGAAACCTGATTGTTACTTATTTAGTTATTTTTATCAAAAAATTTCACAAAGCATCACCCTTTTAACTCATTAAAGAATTTTTCTTCCCAAAAGCAAAAGTTAAAAGATGACCAAACAAATATCTATGTTTTGTTAATTTGATTCACCTTGAATGATTTCAATTGTAATTTGTTTTTCTAGATTAAAGTACATGTATGAACATTATTTCTCATAACGAGGACTTGTTCATAGCTGTAACGTGTGAATCAATCATCAAAATGTTGTATCTAACACGCCATGAACCTTGTTGTTAGCTAGTTCGTGATATGAAAACATGTTTTGCTACAGAAGTTAGCCACGATCTTCGATAATTACTTAGGCAATGACCAAACTCCTAAATTTCATGCAGTTTTTTTTTTTTTTTTTTTTTTTTTTTTTTTTTTTTTTTTTATTATTATTTTTTTTTTCTAATGGCAAAATTTCGAGTAATTCATATCTTATTTTTTTTATATACGTAACATCATCACCCCAGAACATATTTTCGCGATATACACGCTTTTGTTGACATACACAAAAAAGTTTACAATTTCGAAGTTCTCGTTTCTTCTTCAGTGCTGAACTAAATGTGAACTTCTTTATAATTATAATGTCAAGAAGTTGACAAAAAAAAAAAAAAATTGCCCAACTCCAGAGAAAAAAAACAGGTGTCAGAATCTAGGATTTTGATCATGTCTAATTCAATTTTAAAAACTGATTGCAGGTCAAGAAATTGTATGCTATGAGAGCCCAAGGCCATCGATGGGAATTCATCGCATGGTTTTTGTGCTATTCCGGCAATTGGGTCGACAAACTGTGTACGCCCCAGGATGGCGCCAGAACTTCAACACCAAAGACTTTGCGGAGCTCTACAACCTCGGATCTCCAGTAGCCGCGGTTTATTTTAACTGTCAACGCGAAAGTGGATTTGGTGGACGACGGAGATAAGATATATGGAATGTCCATGCCGTGCCGATGACGTTACAAATGCATATTGAAAGCACACACATCATATTATAATTGTTTAGTCTTCTTTAAACTATATTATATTATAATTATATATAGATATAAACTATAATTATATAATTAGTCTTTTTTATATCTATATATTTTTTTACCCAAAAAAATATGTAGATATAAAGAAGGCGTAACAAATTAAAATAGTTATAAAAGAATAAGAATACTGTACGTGTGTCATCGACAGTACCAAATTGTAAAACTTGTAATAAAGATGGATTTCATTATGATGAATGAAATGAAATAAATATGTATTGCATTATGTTTATCTCTCTTTCATTATTGGTTGATTTTTTTTTTTTTGAACAAAGGATACATTTCATTTAAACCTCACAAATGGAGGAAGATACAACATAACAAGTTACATCGAAACATAACAAGTTAAGCCAAACAAGACATACACCAAATAGTTGAGACAGCCTACAGCAACACCATACAAAGGTGGGGGGAATCACCCGAGTGAGCTTTGACTGATACAACCATATAAAGTGTAGCTTGACAAAAGTACACAAAGTACATAATACATACAAAGAAGATAAAACTAGGCATCCTTAAAGGAGCCGAACAAAAGCCTAACAGATTTAAAGTCAAACCCCTGCGCAGCAGCAGCCGTCGATGACGGATCAACGGATCTGAGCAGAAACATCAGTGGCAGCAGCGACAACAGCGGCATCGGAGATAGGAGATGACAGATCTGTGGGCAAAACTATTATTTATTTAAAGGAGAGAAAAGTAAAAAGGAGATCCGGACGGTCGGCCGAGACCGACCGCCGGAATAAATTTAGTGATCGGAGCCTTGTTGAAACCGGTGTTTTGTTTTTGTGTGTGTGAGAGAGAGGGGAGGATTTGTGTAAATATTATTGATCAGTAAACATTATTGGTTGATGATTTGTGTAAATATTATTGATCAGTAAGATTGCACTCTGTATCACGGGATTGGATCGCATACTTAATGAGCCTATTCATAAAAACTAATCTAAGACCTGTAAACCAAATCTATACTGCGAATTTAGGACTTTCTTTAAAAGAAAGTCTTAAAAAATAAGCCTACACTTACTAATAAAAGTAACCCGTTAAGGGTATCTCCAATGTATTACACTCATTTAAGTTTAATAGAATGCCACATCATTGCCAAATCAATATTTTATCACTTTGCACTAAATTCGCACAATGCATTAAATCTTATCAAGTTTAATGAACAAATAATAAATGAATTTATATAGGTCCACAATCTACTTACATTAAATAATCAGGAAATGAGAGAGCAATATGAATTAAATATTTACTAGAACGGTACCACGCAATGCGGCGACGGGTACTGTGTGATTATATTTTGCATTATTTGATTACACGTTTAGTTGTCTTCATGCTTTATAAGTAGAGATATTATAGATGGTTAAGCCAAATAATTTTATTTTGAACAACCAACCGCTTCCTAACAAACTTTTTAACCAACTTGCTTTCTAACAAATTAATTTTGAAATTCTTTCCATAATAAGCAAAAAAAAAAAAATCTGAATTTTAAGTCTTTCTAATTATACAATAGTCTCAAATGCATTATAATATAGTATAAATATAGCTATAGATAAAGGTGTTATGTCAGAGTGTATTGTTCGTGTGTCCATAGAGACACAAGTAATATACGAATGCATGATGTGGAGTTTTCACAATCCATTGATTGATGACTCACCATCTATTGAACGTATAATAGTACTCGATTGTGGATGGCCTAAACTTGTAACCACTATTTTAATAGTTTGCTAAAAAAATTGAATATTGAACACTTATTAAATTGTAACATTCCTGTATATTAATGTTAGAATTTGAAAAATAAAACAACCATCCTTTTTGACATTTTATTTTAGGAAAAGAAATATATATATCTGAATTCAAAAATATAAGACCTCACACCAATTGAGTTTCATTTTTCTCTCTTCAAAAAAACACACTCAATCTCTATTCTCAACTTTGACAGTCATTACCCCACCATCGAACCACACACTCAATTCGACATCACTATCGAACACCACAACCACATAAACCAAAACGATCACCGAAACCCATGGCATCACCAACAAACAATTTCCTAACAAACGTCTATCCTATATCCCATTGTCATACCAGTCAATAAACAAAAACAACAAATGAAATCTCGGGTTCGTTTCAATTGAAGAACAAATCTTTAAAGATCTCCATAACCCATCATCGATCTATGAAAATAACAAGATCCATAAACAAAACTTATTTCTTATATTCGAAAGATATAAAGAAAGAACAATAACAAATTTGTTAATATCCTTTCTTCCTTTCATTCAAAGAAACACAAGAACAATAGCAAATTACCTACAAGAGACCTCATTATGAGATCTTGAAGTGAAAAATAAGACATAAGGGTAGTTGTTGCCAAGGTTGTAAAAATCGGTTGGCGGTCGACCAACTACAAGCGATAAATCGGTTTTGACGGCGATATATCGGTTTCTCGGCAGTGACTATAAAATATAAAGGAATTTATTTAAAAAAATAAATATAAGCAATATTAATGTTTTTATTATTTTTAATTATATATCTTTTGTATATTTTGCAAACTTTACATTATGTGTGATTTTGATTAAGTTTTAGTCTACTTTTATTAAAGCTCACCATGTTATTTGTTGGGCCTTCTAAGCTTTTTATTAGGCCAAGAAGCATGTTAATACAAATATCGCCTAAAAACGTTATTTATATTTTACGATCTTTGCTAAATTTTGTTAACGAAAAAGTGTAAACTTTAATTTTTAGCAAAACATAAATATAGCTTAAGTATTTCATAATTAGACTTTATTTCAAATTAAATATCACGTTTGCTACATTTACATTTACATTTCACATTAACATAACATTTTCATATTTCTAAAAATAGAAAATGTTGTATGACATCATGGCATGTATCATGTGTAACCTTAAAAAGATTTCCAAAATTTCATAGTTGACTTTGTGAGATCTCATTCAAATCTTAGATAGATTCTTACACAACATATCTTATAGTTGACCTTGAATGATCTTGATTAGATTTTTCATGGATATGGAAAGATTTCTTGGAGACTTGCCTGTCAGACCTGGCGGAACCCTGAGGATACAAGGGCGAAACCTTTGATTTGGTTCCGTCTTATCCGTGGGTGTGCTGGTTTGTTTTGACTATAAATAGCAAGCCACATCGAAGAAATTCTTCATTACTTAGAATCATATTTTGCATATACTCTCTCATTTCATTCATCTAACTCAGTAACATTTCATTTGTGTGAGATTCTTTTGTAGCAAAGAAGTTCACAAGTACATCCGAAAGTTTACAAGTTTCAACACAATGTTACAAGACTTGTTAGCTTAGCATTGTGTAAACTCGTGTAGTTTATACTTCATTTGATTGTATCTTTTCAGTAGTGATATGTTAGTATTTTAGTCCTCAAAATACATAGAGTGACGGGAGTGGTTGTACCCTTTTAAAAGAACTTGACATCTAGCTTTGTATCGGTAATCTTGTGTAAGCGACGTGTAAGGTTTTCTCCGCCGGTGAAAGGAGTTTGTTGACTAGTGAAGGAAACTCTCGAGTTGGTTACTCTGGGAGTGGAGTAGGGTAAGGAAAAAGAGTCCTTGTAGCCGAACCACTATAAACATCTGTGTTGTGGTTTGATCGTTTCTTACTTTATTCTTGCATATTACTTATCGTTTATTAGTTTCAATTGTTGATTGAACGTAAAGTTTTCAAAGTTAATTAAGTTAAAAACCGGTAAACTATTCAACCACCCTTCTAGTTTTCCACAATTGGTATCAGAGCTACGTTACTCAAGCTTTTAAAATATATTGTGTTTTAAAACTTGAAACGATCCATGGATTTTGAAAATGTCAAAGAAGAGCAATCTATGCAAAGACCACCACTATTTGAATCAAATGGTTTTATCTATTGGAATAATCGCTTTGAAATTTACGTGAAATCAAAAGATATAGATCTATGGTATATAATTATTGTAGGTGACAACAAAACCACATTTAAGGATGTTACAAATGGTAAAGATGAGGATAGCTCACTTACTAAACATAATGAAGATCAATAGAAATTGATTGCTAAAAATAATGAAGCTAAAATGATGCTTTATAATGCCTTACCAAAGAAAGAATATGAAAGAGTCTTTATGTGTAAAGCCGCTAAAGAAATTTGGCAATCTTTAATAATCACTCATTAAGGAAACTCACAAGTTAAGGATAACAAAATTGATCTTCTTGTTCAACAATATGAACAATTTTCTATTCCCGAAGATGAAATTATTGATTGTGCATTTGCTAGATTTAACACTATTATTACTTCACTTAAAACACTTGATGAATCTTTTTGTAGCAAGAATTTTGTCAGGAAATTTCTTAGAGCACTCCATCTGAAGTGGAGAGCCAAAGTGACGGAAATTGAAGAATCTAAAGATCTTTCAAGCATGTCACTTGATGAGCTAATTGGAAACCTCAAAGTTCATGAAATGGTAATGGAAAAAGATTCGGAAATAGTTAAAGGGAAGAAAGAAAAAGTCAAGTTCATTGCCTTGAAAGCTAGAGTTCAATCAAGTGATGATGAAGAATCTAGTTCGGATAGCGATGATGAAGAATATACCATGGCCGTTAGAGACTTCAAGAAGTTCTTTCGAAGACGAGGGAAGTTTTTAAGGCAACCTAGAGATGGCAAGAAAGCTTTCCGAAAAGATCGTGATGATAAGAAAGGAAAAGATGAAAGAAAGTGTTTTAGGTGCGGAGACACAAGTCATCTCATAGGAGAATGTCCAAAACCACCCAAAGGTAAATCGCAAAGAGCTTTTGTAAGTTGTGTTTGGAGTGATAGTGAAGATGAGTACGAGGAGCCAAAGAATGACGAGATTGCTCTCATGGATCATGACTCAAATGAGGTACACTCTGATTCATCTTGTTCTTCCATTGATTATGACACATTGCAAAAAGAATATAACAAACTTTGTGAGCTAAGCTTAAAAATCATAAACAAAAACAAATATTTGAAAACTAAAAAGGAATTTTTAGAAAATGAAGTTTATGAATTAAAGGAAAAAGCTAAACGGTTAGAAAAGAGTAAAAGTATTGACAAAATGTGTAAATCATGTCAAGAGTTTAAACTTGAAATTGAAAAGCTTAAAATTACACAAGATGATCTAATCAAACAAACCACAATGTTTAAGAGGTTCGATAAAAGTATTTCTTGTGCAGATGAAATAATGAAACTTCAAAAGTCACCATTTGATAAAACGGGACTAGGATTCATGAAATCAGGAACTTCAAAGAGTCAAACGAAACAAGACGAAAAAGCACAAGAAACGGACAAAACTGCTGCAGGTACCCACGGACCAGACGGAACCAAAAATTTGGTTCCGTCCGTTGAACCCAAAGGTTTCGCGAGGTCTGCAGCAGAACAGTTAGTTTCCACGTCAGATCGTACTAAATTCGTTAAAGTCACAAATAAGTCCAATACTAGTGTGAATGAAACAAAACTAAAACCAGCTATTAAAGTTGGAGTAGGACTTGCTAGAAATGAATTTAGAACTAAAACTACTCAACCAAGGCCTAAAACTCCTATTCCCAAACGCCCCTTTCCAAAGAGCAACTACAACACACAACCAAACTACCAACATGGTTGGAACCAAAACTTACCTAGACACTATCAAACTCCAAATTACATGTCTTGGAACCCGTATATTCCATTTCCATATATGAACCAAGTTGATGGTATGTTTAACCAAAATGGACCCATGAGATATTGGGGACCAAACGTTTGAGTGTTTTTCATAAAAATAGGTATGCTTGAAAGTTAGTTTGCAACCGGATGAATGGATCAAAGATAGCGGTTGCTCAAGGCATATGACGGGAACAAAAGCCTCTTCTCAACATATCAAGAATATGATGGAGGTAACGTGACTTTTGGTAGCAAAGTTAAAAGCAAAATCATCGGAAAAAGTATAATCTCTCATGACTCTCTTTCTATTGATGATGTTGCTCATGTTGACAACCTAGGTTATAATCTCCTTAGTATAAGTCAACTTTGCCATAAAAAGTATAACGTCCTTTTCAGTGAAAACGGAAGTAAAATACTTAAAGAAGACATAACTATAGCCAAAGGTGTCCTTAAGAACAACGTATATGTCATGAATATTGATCAAACATCTAGAGACAAACTTTGCCTCACCTCATTAGATGAATCTTCAACTCTATGGCATAGACGTTTAGGACACGCTAATATGAGACTTATCCAAAACCTCTCCTCTAAAGACTTAGTTAGAAACCTACCCAAGTTGAAATACGACCAACACTTTTGTGATGCTTGCAAAATTGGTAAACAAGTTCATAGTAGCCATAAGGCTAAAAATATGGTATCTACCTCTAAGTTTCTAGAACTTTTGCATATGGATTTGTTCGGTCCATCCGCTATACAAAGTTATGGAGGTAACTTCTACACTTAGGTTGTAGTGGATGATTATTCAAGATATACTTGGACAAAATTTTTAAAAAGTAAAAATGAAGCTTTTGACTAATTCGAAATTCTTAGTAAGAAAATTCAAAATCAGTTAGGAACTTGCATTGTGTCTATTAGAACGAACCACAGTCGAGAATTTGACAATGAAATACAATTTGGAAACTTTTGTGATAAAAATGGTATAACACATAACTTTTTGGCACCACGCACTCCTCAATCTAACGGTGTAGTAAAACGTAAAAACCGAACTCTTCAAGAGATGGGTAGAATAATGCTCAATGAACAAAATATTCCACAAACGTTTTGGTGTAACACCGTTGACACGTCAACTTACATTTTAAATCGTGTCTTTATTAGACCATTTTTAAACAAAACTCCATATGAATTATATAGAGCTAAAAAGCCTACATTAGGATATTTTAGAGTGTTTCGGAGTAAATGCCTTATACTAAACACTAAGGATTATCTCACTAAATTTGACCCAAAGTCTTATGAAGGTGTGTTTCTTGGATATTCACAAAATAGCAAAGCTTATATTGTCCTAAACAAAGAAACTTTGAGAGTCGAGGAATCGCTGAACGTAACATTCGACGAGAGTCCACCTCCCTCTAAGACATCACCTTTGGTAGATTATGACTTAGTTGAAAGTCAAGTAATAGAAAGTCAAGAAAACTTAGATAATGACAAGGAAGATAAACTATTAAACAAAGAAATTGTCAATATAAAAGAATCTAAAAGTCTTTCATTAGATATTGTCATAAGAAACAATAACGAAAGAACATTAAGATCAAAAGTCCAAAATGAAAGTAACTTCTTTTGTTTTTGTGTCAACCATTGAACTGAAAAATATAAATGAAGCTATAAAAGATGAATCATGGGTAATAGCTATGCAAGAAGAATTGACCGCATCCATCCTTATGATACTCCTCTTGTGTCCAAGGATGTCATTCGTGATCATCTCTTTATTAGGAATTCTGATACTTGGAGAACTTGTTTGGGAAATGAGGTTGATAAGGACCCTTATGGTATGGAACTCAACGAGCTTAAGCCTCAATTCAAGAAGTGGGAAGAAGTCCTTAGAGCCAATGTCATTAGCACCATAGGAAATAGGGATCATATCAATGTTTTCCTTTGTTACATGCTCTAATCTGTGTCATTGCGTCGACCTTTTAACTTGGCTTACTACATAGCCAAAATGATGGCTGACATACCCGTGCAAGGCACCACCGCTCTTCCATATGGAATGCTTTTAACTCGTCTCCATAGACAATTTGCCCTAATTCCTCCTACCGCTCGAGGTCTTCGCCTAGACTACTCTCTCGTGCCACATATCTTTGTTCCATTAAGTGATAAGAGATTTGCTAAGGCTCAAGGGAAACACCCTCATCCTCCTACTTCCTCCTCATCATCATCATCATCCATGAGTGAAGATGACGGTTTACCCAACTCTATGCTACCACCTCTTGAGTACCTCCAACAACTTCCAAGGTTACCAAAACGAGTCGGAGGAGTTCAAGAAATCAAAAGGGATGTGGAAATGCTTTGGAAGGTACCTCGGCAAGCTCAACAAGAAGATTGATCGCCAATGAGAGCGATATTTGGGGTGTTTGGCACAACGTGTCATTTGAACATTTTGGTTGTTTAACATTATGTTTTATGGATTTATGTAATTGTAGGGATATTTGGTAATGTTTAGAACATGTATGCACTAATGGATATGCAGGTGGACAACATTTGAGGTGTTGTCAAATTTTCAACATTTTAAAAATTTTCACTAAGTATAGTGAAAATCGCTAGCCCCCCCATCAAAGTCTATCGATAAGTGTACTTCTATATGCATTTATCATTTCCCAATAAGATATAGTACTAAGTTTATGTTTTAGGAGTTTTTAGAAAATTTGAAAATCGTTACGCCCATCGAAAAACTGGGCTGTTAAGAAAACTGGACTGACAGATCTGGCGGAACCAAATTTAGGGTTCCGCCAGTGCAATTTTTGGGTACTCCCATTTTTGGCCCAACGGACCAGGCGGAACCAAATTCAGGGTTCCGCCTGTGTTATCGTTTGGTTCTGCCAGGGCCTGTAGAAACTTTTCTAAATTTTCAAAATTTCGACTTTACCACAACACCAAACCATTCTTTTTAGTTAGAAACACATTCCTTATTAGTAGCTAAGTACATTAGGACCTTTTTTAGCTTATAGAACCAATAGGAAACCACTTCCCGCCAAAAATTATATTTAACCATAACTAACCCAAGGAACCCTTCTACATAAAGCAAGGAACCCTCAAATTGGTTCATTGCAATCCGTGGAATATCTGACCCAAATCATTTGATATGACCACATAGCATTTAGTGCATATCTTGTCTCTTCTTACTCATCCAATTTCCATTGGTTTGACTTCCAATTATTTGACAACCTTCATAAACCATCCACATCATTAGAAACCTCAAAATTCGTATGGAAGAACATCAAATCCAAACACTCCTTTCAACATTTCTTCAACTCTATAAATTTGACCTTCTTTAACACTTCCAAATCACACCATCACCATCTTTGAACTTTAGCTTCTAAACCACCATATTTGACTATGACAAAGTCAACCAACTCCTCTCCACCATCACGATCCATTAGGCGAACCGCCCGAATAAGTGTCAAACCTTGTTGCTTCAGCTCATCATCTTCGGATGAATCACCACTCATCATCTCATCACCAATCAAGGATGAAATCTTTCTCAGCCTTGCCACTCCTACACCATCACCAAGGCCTCAAAATGTAATCACTACTCCACCACCAACAAAAACACCCATTGATCCAACTCCACCACCGACTCCAACTCAACCATCAAAATCTCCATCATCACCTAAATCACCAAAGTTTGAACCAATGGAACTTTTTGGTACTCCACCTACATCACCTCATGCTTTTCTACAAGACTTAGATGACCTTCTACCGAGATCAACCAATCCACCACCATTGCCTTCGTTTGGCTCCATTGAGCGAATGGAAAACCAAAAACCAAGGGTATACTTTGAGCCCAATGAGCCATTTGATCAAGAACCACCACTACAAAAAAAACCAACCTAACCCAAACCATTGTTGTTTCACCCCATTTTCAAAGACATCCATGGCCCTCTCTATGGAGAAGCCAACTTCCAACACCATAAACAACCACCAAATCAAGAATCTCAACCACAATCCCAATCCCAATCCCAACACTTTGAGTCTTTCTTTCCTTCTTATGAGGAAATAGAGGCTTCATTATTGAACAACCCTCCAAACACCCACGAGGAGATCAATGATCGCCTTGACAACTTGTATGCTTTTAAGAGCATGGTGGATACACACCTTCATCATGCAATGGAACCACCTTGCTCTCATCCATTGCTAACCCAAGCTCAGCCCAACGAACCACCAATGTTCCACCACCACCATCAAACAATGATCCCATCCTACCCAATCCTCGCCATGGTTGCTCTCAATGTGAGCGATCGGCGAAAATTAGTGAAAGCATAAAAATCATGCTTCACCAAGTCCAAGATGAAACCCGTTTTACTCTCCAACGCATTCTTAGGGTCTGGATGCTCTTTCTGATCCTCACCAACCTTAGGATTCCATTAGGAGGATAATTTTTTAGGACTTTGTTGTTTTCTTTTCCTTTTATAGAAGTAGGATGTATTTCTCTTTTTAAGTTATTTTTTTCTTTCTTTCTTGCATTTTCCTTTTTAGAAGTAGGACTTTGACTTTTGCATTTCTTGTCTTTGCTTTGACTTTTGGCAAAGTTAAATTTTACTAGAAATGAAGCTTGTTCTACTTTATAGCGTGCATTGTTGGTTGACTATTTCTTTGTTGTGATTGTGATATGGTTGATTATCTTTTCATAACTTGTTGTGGTTGACACTATATGTCACAACTCACCATTTCAGGTCATTTCAGGTCATTTCGGGAACTTTGGAAAAACACTATTCATAAATCACTATTCATCAAAACACTATTCATCGTTTTACTATTCATCATTTTCGAGGTCATTTGGATATTCTGAGAAACATTTGGGAAATTTACTATTCACTAAACACTATTCATTTCCGGAAAAGTTTTCATCATTCACTTGCATTACTCATTTTATCGTAAATTTAGTTTACGGGTATTCAAATTCGCGTAACCGGATTGGTTTAGGTGCGAATTCATTTCATTAGTGCTAAGAACACTGCATGCGGACTGGAGATAGTCTGCATATCATCATAACAGCATTTTCATGTTATACCACTCTCAGGATTTTCAAATTACTATATTCAGTACATTTAACGTTTTTACGTATAAGTATTTATAGTAAACGTTAACACCCGGTTTATACACGACGAATATATCTAAATATTCCCACAATGGTCCTGACATATTTTTATATCCATTTTAACATCATAAAAGTTATAACATTCAGTTACCCAGTATTTTGGAAATTTATTTTATTTATAACGTACGCGTATGAATATAACGACGGTTTTCGTGAAAACTAAACAATAATCACCCGATCACTCAGTAAATGTACCCAACATATTTTTAATATGTTTTTAACATTATTATAACTTTATTTCATCTCGGTTAACTTCGTGAACGTTTATTGCTATTAAACCCGGTACCCGATTATGACTAATACTTACACTAAACCACAACTAATAATACACTACATTTCCCAAGTGATCAAAACCGTTTTGGCTACTCCCTTTTCACACCAAAACCGGCCACATGAACACCCTTTAACCTCATGCTTTAAATTCATAAGTATAATACTAATAAACCTCTAAAATCATTACTTAACCAAAAACCTAAATCATAAACTATACTTTTTAGAAAGATTTTCTTCTCATCTCTTTTTCTCCTTGTTCTTCCTCAAACCCACGACCATAACCAAACCCAAGATCAAACCATCATTTTTCATAAGTTAAAACACTAAACTTGTTCCTTTTACAAGCCTAATCAAGAATCAAGCAACAAAAACACAAGAACATCAAGCATAATCATCCTATAATCATCTCATTTTGTCAAGTAAGTTTTCAACTTTATTTTTTCATGGATCATCTTATTTTTACATGTATTTCATGAGTATCATGCTAAAAATCATGTACAACTAGCTATACCACCATTTATTTTGTCTAAAATGAAACATACAAACCCTAACTTTTTAGTTATGAATCCCCTTGCTCTAATAACTTGGTTAGGAGTCCATGGCACCTTAAGAAGGTGTATGGTAGGATTAGATTAGCTATGTGGTGATTACAAGAGGTTTGGTGATGGTAGAAATTAGTTATAAACCTTGAAAACTTGATTTGGAACGTATTTTAGACATGCTGTCCCATTTTGTGAAAATCTGGAAAATCAGTAAACACCAAGTGAACTTTGGCAAAATTTTTAGAAAATACTTTCAAAAACGAAACCGTAGGCGAAAGAACGGATTCAAAAGAGCTTATAACGAAGAAGTTATGATTTTTGCAAGATTGTTGACGAAAAGTATTTTCTGGAAATTTGTTTGCTGTTGGACGTTTTTCATGGTACAAAAAGAGACTTTAGACGTAACCCGGAGGAGCCGAGCTTTCCAAAATATATTACTATATACTAAGACGTAACCGTGGACATAAAGAACAAGTAAAACGGACAAGTAACGACAAAGATATTCACGTTTGAATATCGGCTAAAACCACTTTATATTTGACAGCTTTTATATAAATTTGGCACAAAAACTACGAAGTACATTTTTGAGCTAGAAGTAATATTAAGTACCAAACTTTATAACTAATGTAGTATTAGTTATTACAAGAATGTTTTCATCATTTCAAGGCGATATTACAAGGATTACAACCCGATGATTTCAACGCTAACATGGAAACATACGATATATATATATAAGTATATATATATTACGACTAGCTTATTATATTTTCTAATAGCAATATTTTTTTTCAAATTCTTGGATTATATATTTTTAATAACACAAGTGTTTTTCTAAAGACTAGAGTGGTATAGAAACATGAGCATGGACATTTATAACATCATTTCATGATCTAAATTAGATCGTTCATCATTCATACTAGGTTGCGGCGGTTAACCGATCATTGTTGTTCACTTCATTTCATTTCAAGTATCATTACTTCGAGGTGAGTCATAGCCCCTACTCTTTTAATTGTTTTATCAACTATTTGGGGGAGATACATGCTACTACTTGCTTACTTGTACAGATTCGCATAACATTTATACTTGGGAAACATTATACTTGATAACATTATACTTGATTACATTATACTAGATGTCATACATACGCGATTGTGTTATACTTAACTGTGTTATACTAAACTGTGATGGAAACATACATACTTCCAA
Source organism: Artemisia argyi (assembly GCA_030686995.1). NCBI lineage: Eukaryota > Viridiplantae > Streptophyta > Magnoliopsida > Asterales > Asteraceae > Artemisia > Artemisia argyi. The sequence continues at coordinate 141,774 of JARVZY010001998.1, forward strand.
TGGCCCCAGATTTAGTTCTGGGCACAACCATGGAAACATATATACTTCCTATGGCCCCAGATTAAGTTTCTGGGCACAACCATGGAAGTATACATACTTAGGTGAGGTCTTCGGAGATGAAGTGTAGACTCACTACAAATTGCTAAACTGTTGTTATGAACTTATACATATCTTAATCATATTATTTTGTAGCAGTGGGTTGTGAACACACAGGTTACAAGTCTCTTATGACGGGACTCGTAACTGAGTGGATTTACGATGCCTTTGCTGTGTGAACATTCTTTATAGGCTTTTCAACTGTATTAAGACAAACTCTATGAACTCACCAACCTTTGTGTTGACACTTTTAAGCATGTTTATCTCAGGTTAGAAAGGCGATAGCAGGTTTGTGGAGCTGAGAGTCTTAGGGCATGCTTTTGGAGACTTTCACTTTTATCGTTTACCATTCGTTACACTTTAAAAACTTATGTATTATTCTACTTTGGGATCTTTGTTTTGTAAACTATGACTTTTATCTATTCGAATGGTAACTTTTCAAAAACGTCTCATTTAGAGTTCGTTTTCTATATCTTGTACTTTGTGCCCTGAAGTAGCATCCCTATGACACAGTCTTCCGCTGCGGTATTTTGGGGGTGTCACAGATTGGTACCAGAGCCTTGGTTATAGAGAACTAGGTTGTTTTAGAGTCTAGACTATAACTACATACATGTAGACTCTCCTCCCTATCGCCTTGCACTTTACATACACATACGCTTGCTGGTAATTTATTTTTAGACCTACGCTATTAGATACTTTGTAGAAACCGTTAGAAACTAGACTTCCCGGTGACTTTAACACTTAAGGGAGAATCCTTTGTTCCTTTGTACTAAGCGTGACATTCCCTAGATGCCCATTTAAGCAACGTCTACCACTGAGATATGTGTGCCTGGTGATATGCACACTTGTGAAAGGAAACATTTATAATTGTGGTGGCCAACATAATTATAAGTGCTTCACGACACACGTGGACATATGACTATGCAGATGTAGATCGGTGTTGGCACAACTTAGGAAACAACTGGTAGCACGGTATTATATATGAGGATGTTAAGTATAGACTTTGGTTAATCAACGGTTTTCCCTCATCACTGACGTTCACTAAACCCAAGTAACGATGGTGGAAGAACTGGTGGACATGGAAGTAGAGGAGGTGGTCACGGCATTGAAAACAATGATAACAACGACGGTGGAAATACTGATTTTGAAGCCATCATCGCTCGAAAACTTGAAAACTTTCTCCCCACTATTGTCACTCAAGTTGGCGATCATATGAATAACTTGGCAAACCACGAAAGCGGAATTAACAACACCAATGGTATAGGCCAGAATGGTAATGGCAACAACATCATTAGGACCGGATGCACGTATAAGGAATTTACGTCATGTAAGCCAATTGATTTCGATGGTGTAGGAGGCGCGCTGGTGTATACTCGATGGGTTGAAAAGATGGAGTCGGTGATCGACATTAGTAACTGTGCAGCACATCAAATGGTGAAGTATTCCATGTGCTTACTATCAGGAAAGGCATTGACATGGTGGAATACGCAGATTCAAGCTAGGGGTAGAGCGGCAGCTGTAGGTATGACATGGGACGATTTTAAGGCATTACTGAAGGAGGAATACTGCCCGGACAACGAGATGCAAAAGCTGGAGGATGAACTCTATCATCTCTCTATGATAGGGGCTGGTCATGCAGCCTATACAGATCGATTCCATGAATTAGCCAGACTAGTTCCACACCTAGTTACCCCTGAGTCCAAGAGGATCGAGAGGTACATATATGGTCTTGTCCCAGAAATTCGTGGGACTGTGAAAACAACTGAGCCTTCTACAATTCAGAGTGCAATATTGAGAGCAGGGACTCTAACAGATGAGATGGTTAGAAATGGAAGCTTGAGGAACAGTGATAAAAGGAAGGGAACAAGCGAGTTAAACAAGCAAATGGGCACAATAGCTGACAACAAAAGGGCAAGGACCTTTGCGGCAACTAATCCTGGTCAGAAAGAGTATTTAGGCCCGCATCCTAAATGTACGAAATGTAGCTTTCATCATCGAAAGATTGAGCCCTGCCGTGTGTGTGCAATTTGCAAACAGTCTAGTCATTTTACAAACCAGTGTAGAGAACGCAATATGATGAACAACCAAAAGACATGCTATGAGTGTAACAGCCCGGATCACTTTCGGAACAACTGTCCTAAGTTGAAAAGAAATCTTAACCAAGGAGGCAATCGTCCAAACTTAGCAGCAGCAATTGAAGGGCCACGAGATGAGGCCAATGAGATTCCACCCGCAATTGGCAGAGCTTACTTCTTAGGAAATCCTATCACCCAACATGTCCGCGATAGCACAACGGGTACATTCTCTTGAACAACTATTGTATTTTAGTAGCACTTAAGTCTTAATATAGGACCTATACACAACATTGACTAATCTGAGACCTAGCAGCATTAACCTTAGTCATACTAACGGTAGTAATTTGATTAGTGTAAGCAATTCCAAAGTCGAGCCAATCTTCCAAAAGATCTTTTTCAAGGATGTTGAATCCAGACCTTGATTTTTAGCTTGGTTCTAGTGACTGTTCTTGTTTGATTGGGTTGCGAAAATCAAGCTAAAAGTTAAAGTCATCACTCAAACCGATTTAGCTTAATCTCATGACTGTTCTTGTTTGATTGGGTTGTGGGCTTAAGTGAAAAATCGGTTACCTAAATGATTAACCTAAAGGAGGTCTTTTGAGGACTATGCTCGGGATTGGGAAGGTTTGCCTCATCAAGTCTGACCACGAGAACATACCTAGTTGGATAGAAACCCACATACGTAAGCTTTGACACACTTAACTGATTAACATTAACTGAACTTCGGGACGAAGTTCCTTTTAGAGGGGAAGACTGTCACAACTCACCATTTCAGGTCATTTCGGGAACTTTGGAAAAACACTATTCATCAAAACACTATTCATCATTTTACTATTCATCATTTTCGAGGTCATTTGGATATTCTGAGAAACATTTGGGAAATTTACTATTCACTAAACACTATTCATTTCCGGAAAAGTTTTCATCATTCACTTGCATTACTCATTTTATCGTAAATTTAGTTTACGGGTATTCAAATTCGCGTAACCGGATTGGTTTAGGTGCGAATTCATTTCATTAGTGCTAAGAACACTGCATGCGGACTGGAGATAGTCTGCATATCATCATAACAGCATTTTCATGTTATACCACTCTCAGGATTTTCAAATTACTATATTCAGTACATTTAACGTTTTTACGTATAAGTATTTATAGTAAACGTTAACACCCGGTTTATACACGACGAATATATCTAAATATTCCCACAATGGTCCTGACATATTTTTATATCCATTTTAACATCATAAAAGTTATAACATTCAGTTACCCAGTATTTTGGAAATTTATTTTATTTATAACGTACGCGTATGAATATAACGACGGTTTTCGTGAAAACTAAACAATAATCACCCGATCACTCAGTAAATGTACCCAACATATTTTTAATATGTTTTTAACATTATTATAACTTTATTTCATCTCGGTTAACTTCGTGAACGTTTATTGCTATTAAACCCGGTACCCGATTATGACTAATACTTACACTAAACCACAACTAATAATACACTACATTTCCCAAGTGATCAAAACCGTTTTGGCTACTCCCTTTTCACACCAAAACCGGCCACATGAACACCCTTTAACCTCATGCTTTAAATTCATAAGTATAATACTAATAAACCTCTAAAATCATTACTTAACCAAAAACCTAAATCATAAACTATACTTTTTAGAAAGATTTTCTTCTCATCTCTTTTTCTCCTTGTTCTTCCTCAAACCCATGACCATAACCAAACCCAAGATCAAACCATCATTTTTCATAAGTTAAAACACTAAACTTGTTCCTTTTACAAGCCTAATCAAGAATCAAGCAACAAAAACACAAGAACATCAAGCATAATCATCCTATAATCATCTCATTTTGTCAAGTAAGTTTTCAACTTTATTTTTTCATGGATCATCTTATTTTTACATGTATTTCATGAGTATCATGCTAAAAATCATGTACAACTAGCTATACCACCATTTATTTTGTCTAAAATGAAACATACAAACCCTAACTTTTTAGTTATGAATCCCCTTGCTCTAATAACTTGGTTAGGAGTCCATGGCACCTTAAGAAGGTGTATGGTGGGATTAGATTAGCTATGTGGTGATTACAAGAGGTTTGGTGATGGTAGAAATTAGTTATAAACCTTGAAAACTTGATTTGGAACGTATTTTAGACATGCTGTCCCATTTTGTGAAAATCTGGAAAATCAGTAAACACCAAGTGAACTTTGGCAAAATTTTTAGAAAATACTTTCAAAAACGAAACCGTAGGCGAAAGAACGGATTCAAAAGAGCTTATAACGAAGAAGTTATGATTTTTGCAAGATTGTTGACGAAAAGTATTTTCTGGAAATTTGTTTGCTGTTGGACGTTTTTCATGGTACAAAAAGAGACTTTAGACGTAACCCGGAGGAGCCGAGCTTTCCAAAATATATTACTATATACTAAGACGTAACCGTGGACATAAAGAACAAGTAAAACGGACAAGTAACGACAAAGATATTCACGTTTGAATATCGGCTAAAACCACTTTATATTTGACAGCTTTTATATAAATTTGGCACAAAAACTACGAAGTACATTTTTGAGCTAGAAGTAATATTAAGTACCAAGCTTTATAACTAATGTAGTATTAGTTATTACAAGAATGTTTTCATCATTTCAAGGCGATATTACAAGGATTACAACCCGATGATTTCAACGCTAACATGGAAACATACGATATATATATATAAGTATATATATATTACGACTAGCTTATTATATTTTCTAATAGCAATATTTTTTTTCAAATTCTTGGATTATATATTTTTAATAACACAAGTGTTTTTCTAAAGACTAGAGTGGTATAGAAACATGAGCATGGACATTTATAACATCATTTCATGATCTAAATTAGATCGTTCATCATTCATACTAGGTTGCGGCGGTTAACCGATCATTGTTGTTCACTTCATTTCATTTCAAGTATCATTACTTCGAGGTGAGTCATAGCCCCTACTCTTTTAATTGTTTTATCAACTCTTTGGGGGAGATACATGCTACTACTTGCTTACTTGTACAGATTCGCATAACATTTATACTTGGGAAACATTATACTTGATAACATTATACTTGATTACATTATACTAGATGTCATACATACGCGATTGTGTTATACTTAACTGTGTTATACTAAACTGTGATGGAAACATACATACTTCCAATGGCCCCAGATTTAGTTCTGGGCACAACCATGGAAACATATATACTTCCTATGGCCCCAGATTAAGTTTCTGGGCACAACCATGGAAGTATACATACTTAGGTGAGGTCTTCGGAGATGAAGTGTAGACTCACTACAAATTGCTAAACTGTTGTTATGAACTTATACATATCTTAATCATATTATTTTGTAGCAGTGGGTTGTGAACACACAGGTTACAAGTCTCTTATGACGGGACTCGTAACTGAGTGGATTTACGATGCCTTTGCTGTGTGAACATTCTTTATAGGCTTTTCAACTGTATTAAGACAAACTCTATGAACTCACCAACCTTTGTGTTGACACTTTTAAGCATGTTTATCTCAGGTTAGAAAGGCGATAGCAGGTTTGTGGAGCTGAGAGTCTTAGGGCATGCTTTTGGAGACTTTCACTTTTATCGTTTACCATTCGTTACACTTTAAAAACTTATGTATTATTCTACTTTGGGATCTTTGTTTTGTAAACTATGACTTTTATCTATTCGAATGGTAACTTTTCAAAAACGTCTCATTTAGAGTTCGTTTTCTATATCTTGTACTTTGTGCCCTGAAGTAGCATCCCTATGACACAGTCTTCCGCTGCGGTATTTTGGGGGTGTCACACTATATGCTTGTCTTTTTCGACAACTAACTCTTTTTTTGTAGGATCAAAATCCATGTATCCTTACTTGGCACCCCAACTAGGGGGAGTATTGTCCAAGGGGGAGCATTTGGCTCGCACCATTTCGCTACGCAACTCTTCATTTTGTTTCAACAAAAAGGGGGAGAATATATATTTAACTTAAACTCCTTTTCATCATTCCAATAAAACAAGTTTAAGTATATATTTTTAAAGATTTAACACTATAATTAGTGATTTTCTTAAAAATAAAGTTTGTGTTTTGTCCTCAACAAAAAGGGGGAGATTGTTAATACACATATCTCCTAAAAACGTTATTTATATTTTACGATCTTTGCTTTAACGACAAAGTGTAAACTTTAATTTTTAGCAAAACATAAATATAGCTTAAGTCATTCATAATTAGACTTTATTTCAAACTAAACATCACATTTGCTACATTTACATTTCACATTAACATAACATATTCATATTTATAAAAATAGAAAATGTTGTATGTCATTATGGCATGCATTATGTGTAATCTTATAAAAATTTCCAAAATCTCATAGTTGACTTTGTGAGATCTCATGCAAATCTTAGATAGATTTTTACACAACATATCTTATGGTTGACCTTGAATGATCTTGATTAGATTTGTCATAGATATGGAAAGATTTCTTGGAGACTTGCCTGTCAGACTTGGCGGAACCCTGAGGATACAAGGGCAGAACCCTTGATTTGGTTCCGCCTGATCCGTGGGTGTGCTGGTTTGTTTTGCCTATAAATAGCAAGCCACATCGAAGAAATTCTTCATCACTTACAATTATATAAACGGGAATGTTCAGCAATTCTTTAGATGGAGTACACTAAAGACGAAAGCTGTTTCACTTTCCTCTCTCTTCTTCAACTCTTCCACTTCAAGAAAACAACCACTATCTCAAATTAAAATAAAATCAAGAATATCAAAGTTGACTGGCGTTGACCAGTGTGAATATGAAAAAAACCCCTAGATTTGAAGTTGACCGGCGTTGACCGACCCATCGCCTAGGCCGATTTTGACTGGCTTTAACTTCCAACCATCGATTTTGACCATGACCGATATATTTGACCGATTTGTGAATTTCGGTGACGGTGGACCGCCGCCAACCGCTAGGGCGCCGATATATCGGTCGCCATGACCGATATTTACAAAACTGGCTGTTGTTGTATTCGTGTTTGAACTTTGAGTATTTTTGTGGTTCGTTTAATGATAGAGATGATAAAGAGTGCATTTTTAGTTCGATTTTTGGCAGAAGAATTTAAAGAGATGAATTCTTGTTGGTTGTTGTGTATGATGTGATGAAGTTGTTATCTCATGAAGAGAGAAATGTGATAGGAGTATGTGTGGACGCAGTTGTGAAATGGGATTAGGGTTAAGAAAACTTATAATGTGTTTGGTAGAGAGAGTTGAAGGTAGAGAAAAGGAAATGGCACCATATCTCGTGTTTGGTTAGGCAGGGAAATAAAAAAGCGGAGAAACTGGAATTCTCAAGAATTTGTTCCTTTGTATTTTCATTTCCATCTTGTTTGTAGTGGAAATGGGAACTCTCGATGGCTTTTTTTTTTAACAAAATAAATAGGTTTTTTAAAAATATTTTTCTTTTAAAAATAGTTTTTTATAAAAAATAATTTAAAAAAAATATATTTTTTTAAATATATTTTTTTAGAATTGTTATTTAGAAAAAATAATTTTTATAAAAATAAATTATTTTTTTTTTAAATAAATTTTTAAAAAAATAAGTTTTTTTAAATAAATTAAAAAAAATATTTTTTAAATATATTTTTTTAGAATTGTTATTTAGAAAAAATAAAAAAAAAAATTAAATAATTTTTATAAAAAAATAAATTAAATTTTTTTTAAATAATTTGAAAAAAATAAGTTTTTTAAAAAAATAAAATCTTTAGAAAAATAAATTAAAAAAAATATATAACTTATAAAAAAAATATATTTTTTAGAATTGTTATTTAGAAAAAATAATTTTTTTTAAAAAATCAACAAATATATATATATTTTTTTTTCATTTCTCGGGTCAAGTCTTTGTTGTTACCAAACATTATAATTGAACAAAATTCTCTACTGATTTCTATTCTCTGAATTTATATTCTCTACTTCATTTCTATTCTCTGAAATTCTCTCTACCAAACTTGCCCTTACGGTTGAAGAGAGAAATGTGTTGATGGACTTTTAGCACAAATGGGCTGATATAAGTTGTTGTAAGAATTCAACAATTTTGTCCTATTCATTTTGTGAAACATATTCTTGATTAATTCAGATTGTGTCAACGTGTCAACAAAAGTTGTACAATTTTATTCTATTTATTTTATGAAACATGTTATTTATTACTTTAGAGAAAAAGTTGTACAAATGCATTTTTTTATTATTATTTTTATTTAACTATCGCTTTATATTATTCTTGTTCATATTTCTGACATGACCTGGTTTTCATACGGCTGTTTCTCCAGCAAGGTAAACTTGTGTGGAGGTAGTACGGTTTTCGGGAGAAACCCGTTACCACCTGAGATCAGCGTGGACCCGGTTCAAACAACATAGTCTGGCGGGGTGGCGATGGGGCCTTCGCTGTCCGCGAAGGTGATCGATTCTAAGTTGAAATTCACCTTTCAAAAAAAAAATATTTCTGACATGTTAAGTGGTAGAAATGAGTAGGTGGTAAAAGTATGGGATTAAAATGTACTATGCAAGTTTTCAAATCAACTATAGCTAATTTGCCTTATAAATTATCAAAGTAATGATCTGAAGGTAAGTGTGTTATCGCCGAATTTATCTAGATCTATATTTATATTTATGTCTATTACATTATAAAGCATTTTGAGACATTATCAAAATAAAAGTCTTAAATTATTAATCTTACACACTTATTATGGTACAAATGACGAAAGCTACTAAATACTGTGGCCATAATTTATTTGACATGAACATGTTTCTAATTTTACAATCACTTATTTTAACAAAAGCTTAATGACCCTTTAACTACCTTAATATTTTAATCTTAATGACCATATGTTTTATACTTTACTCTTTATCGTCGTTTATATCATCTTTCTCATTTTTCTTAATCAAACGCCTCTTGTTTCATTTATTATCTTAAGAAACAATGGTCGAGTACATATTAACTCAATAAGGCTATCCACATTTGTCGTGAAAAACATGTAATAAAAAACATTAATCGTTGCAAATTTTAATTACATGGTATTCGCCTCCGTAATGCGCGGATACCTTGCTAGTTACTCAAAATACTTGTGTATAGTGCGGGTAATTTATAGAGGAAACATTATCTATTTACCATAGGTTTGCTACTTATGAGTGTTTATTTCGTGTTACTTACTCGACTGATTTAAATCTTACTTTTTGTTTTAAGTGTGTATTACATTTTATAAAGAAACACGGCATTGTCAAGTTTTTTCCAAGAACATTCAAAACCGTTCGCCAATTAAAGGTTTTTATTGAATATTTAAGACAGACAACTTACATCAAATAAAAGACATAAGTTTGAGAATAAAGAACATCTTACGAATGCAAGTATTTCCTGCCACTAGGACTTGGAGCATCAGGATCCAGCATTACCTAAAACAACAATCAATGCAACTAAAGTTGCTTAATAATTGTTTTGAAGAGTGAACGCTTAAGAAAAATAATAAGAAAAAGCATGATAATTGAGAATAAAATAGGAACCAAACGCATTAATGTGTGAAATGCTCGTAGATCGTCACCTCCAATACCAACTCTCTCCCATTGCTAACTTCCCTGTCATTATATGAGACAAAGAGGTTGATTGACTTGGTGAAACTATCAAGAACATTGACTATTACACGTCAAACAACCAATGTATCCCTTTCCCTCGGCATTATATAAACGGGAATGTTCACCAATTCTTTAGATGGAGTTTGTTTATTTCAAGTGCTTGGTTCATGTACTTGTTTCTATCGTGTTGGTATTTATAGGGGTTTTTGGAGTTGGAACACATAGCATGTGGCACCACAAAACACCTCGAGCACAAACATATTCTCTTTGATATGTGATGAGTTTATGATATCAATTATTCTTAAATGAAAGATAGACCAGTGTCGAAGACAGAGTGATAGAGGGGTCAAATCGTTTGTATGTCACTCCATACATGGTAAAGAAGGAATCTTGAACTATGTATGTCATCACAACAGGAATTTAATAATAAGATTAGCAGTTAGTACTATAGTGAACCTTTCACAAAGATAATAAAAAAATAATTTTGACAGAAGTTGCATTATTATCAACTGTTGATTCGGAACACTTTTATTTTCACACTTTTTAAAAGCGTGTAAAATTTTATTACTTTATTAACACTTAAGAATGTGTAAAAATTTATTACATTAATAAGTGTGAAAAAAATTGTAAAGCAATAGATGTTCCTCATTCATAATTGAGTCAAAAAAAAGTTCACACTTTTAAGTGGAAAGAATTAAAAAATTTCTCTACACTTTGAGGAAGTGTGGAGAACACTTTGAGCAAGTGTAGAGAATTTGGGTGTTACAAAATAACATCCACGCCTATAAGTGTGGACATTTTTTAGATTTCTCCACACTTAAAAGTGTGAACTTTTTTTTTTTAAACAACTATAAGTGTGGAAAATCTATTGTTTTATAATTTTTTACTACACTTATTAATGTAATTTTTACACATTATTAAGTGTTAATAAACTAATTAAATTTTACACACTTTTTAAAAGTGTGAACATTAAGTGTGAAAAAATTAACTTTTTTTTGTAGTGTTCATACTATGGAGAAGGAATACATTGTTATGGTATTATCAGGTACATGTTTACAATTTTATAGCAATAGTATTTTGTAACGGTATAAATACCTCCAGAAAACGCATATTACAATCCTAATCAAAAGCTTTCTCATTAAGTTAACTTAATACCCTAAGTCCCTAACCTAAATTAATCCGTAAGATTATGATGTCGATCCAAAAATCAGTATCCTTAGACTCCCGCTCGCAAGATTACGATGTCCGTCCCAAAATTTAGTACCGTTAGTATATGGAGAACTTTGTTAACACCGATATTTGTTAACTTATTTATACCACAAACAAATCTAATCTGTTTAAGAAATTTGGTTTCCATTATTCAACACAATCAAAAGAATATATACAACATTTAACAATTTTTGCACCTAACTCTTGTGCAAACTCTTTGTGTTGTACACTACAAGAAAAATTGCCTTTTAGCGCGATGTATTTGATGCCAGCGACGCATCTAACGCCTATTATGAGTCACAATTTATGTCGCTATTTCTAAGAAGCGTTGCTAAGTGAGTCGCCATACACATAACTATTATCAATAGAAGTCGCTACTCAGTCGCTACTAGTGTCGCAATTTAGGTTACGTTACAGTTCATCGGCATATTGCTACCTGGTCACTATTTGGTATTAAATTTTCAATACAATAATAAACAATAATAATAATAAGAACATCATCAACAACTTGAAATGTATAACAAATCCATGGTTTTTTTCCATATAATTACAACACTACAAGAATAACATTGGTACTCGACGGTCTAAACTTCTTTAAAGTACAAAACAAAACAAGAAAGTTAAAGTGACAACTATTTCTATGAGGTGAAAATGCAATAAAAAAAGTCTAACACCGGAGCTAGATTGTGGAGCCAGCACCATGCCCAAGTAAAAGCTATGCAGTTTCTTGCCCAATTTAAAATCTTTAACACCGGTTTCTAGTCCAATTCTGAATGTTAACAACACCACATAGCATATACACTACAACAAATTTGTCATTTTTACACGCTTTTTTCTTCGCACTTTATAAAGTGTGAACTTTTTCTTAAAGGTATTCACACTTAAGAGTGTGAATAATTGTTTCAAAATCTTCACACTTAAAAAGTGTGAAGAATTTCAATCTCACAATTAAAAGTGTGAAGAATTATTTTAAAATCAAAAGCATCACACTTAAAAGTGTGAAGAATTATTTCAAAATCAAAATCATTACACTAAAAAGTGTGAACAATTATTTTAAAACCCTCACACTTAAAAATGTGAAAATATTTATAAACCTTCACACATAAAAGTGTGACAATATTTGCTACACCCAATTGGTTCACACACATGCTAATGTGAACTTTTTAATTTTTCACACTTTAAAGTGTGGCCCCATGCTCTAATAAGTGTGAGCATGTTACTATTTTGTTGTAGTGATAGTTGTTGCCGCCTAAAAATCAATATCAAGACCGGTCAAAAGTGACTCAGTTTTTAAAAAACCAATAAGTCTAGAAACAAAAAACAAATGGTAACAAAAAGGGGATCACAGGCTAGCCACATTGACCTCTAATCGACATGTGCTTTTAAGAAACCTGCAACCCAAGCCCATCATATCTTACAAGAAAACAAGAAAAACAAAAATGAACCATATATTGATAAGTCTTGCTTAACCTGTATCATGGTCAAGAAGTTAAACATTATATCTTGTGTATCAACATTTGATGTATAGTATTTCTGGATGGGGTATGTCCATCACAAATGAGTTGAATGTTTGTAATTTGTTGTTTGAAATTAATATAATTCACCCTTTGCACTAAAAAAATAGCAAAAGCAAATTACTATTGTGATAAGTCGTTGAATTTGCAAGTATGGTCCCGCTTGCCACTTTGTTAAAGAGAGTGATAATGTGGTTCAAGCGTACCTAAAGCATCATATAGTAGAAGGTAGAGTTTGGATCATAGTTATACCTCTAGCTAAAGTGATAGAGAGGAAAGGCAATACTTCCATAGCTTTATGGAAATTAACACAAAAGGTAAGGACATTCAATTTGTATGTAAGAGTGAACACTTACCAAGTTGCTTCAAAGACTGAAGCCTGCACATTGTTGAAGATTTATGTGTTTCTGTTTATGTATAGGAAAGTAAATGAAGAGCGATAACATCTGAAAGAAAAGTTTTTACAAGTATCGTCAAGATGGATAACTTACCTTTGCAACTGCTCCGTGCCGATAAATTTCATTGAGAGCTGCAATCTCAAAGAATTTGATTAAAGTATCTCAAGTGTCATGTTCACATTGCAAGCACATAAAATGCACAAAATAACTATCATACAATATATACACCACGTAAATAACATATCCATAAGAATCAAAAGCCTATAATTTGTGTTACTTTATTCCGGATAAAAAAGTAATTCAAACCGAATATGACACAAAAGTTACTCCATCAGATAAGCATTTAATATTCTAAGCAAACTAACAGAATACAACTACAAACATCAAACTAAGGCATGTTAGAATATTTAAATCATGACAATCATAAAACATGTAAAATACATAGGTGGAAGCAAATGATCATCTATAACATATTAAAGATTAACATAAATATAAATAGAAACGTACCGTGTGATTCTAGCTGAACAAAAATCAAACTTTAATTACTAGAAGAAGATGATAAACCCTAATTAGGGTTTAAGTGAATCAATGATCAATCCCTTACCGTTTTATTGATCGATTCCTTGATAATAACTATAATGAGTTATTACCTCGTTCTTGTACACATGTACTATAACCGAATTAAAGTTAATGCTAGTTAATGAAACACAATGGTTTGTTTAATGAAAAACAAACCAATCGACCCTTGTGGAAGGGTATACGATCGGCCAGAAACAAGCAGGAGAGAAAACAAGATTTAAGGTTATAGCTTGTGCACAAAAGGTGAGAAACAAATAACCCTTGACCTTGTATATATAGTGTGTAAAACTTAGAGGACAAGTTAGCTTAGGATTGGGCTTCCCCTCCCCTTATTCGACAGGCCATAAGGATCCAAGAGGGATTCTAGATCCTTCTTGGCATCTAATTACACTCTAGTCCTTGTTCTTTGATACCTAACGATAGTTAGTCGATTCCGTTAAGTACTAACGACCGTTAGTCATTTTATTGTGTTTCTAATAATTAAATATACATAACATTGTATATATTACTTATTATTCATTAATTCCTTCATACGTAATGTGTGCAATTCCGAGGTCTCGAGTTCGATTCTAGTCATACGAATATTAATATTTATTCACAAACTCTAACAGCTCCCACTTGGATATCTATTAATAGCATAATGACATTGGTAAGCGTCTAGCAGCACGCCAATGCCCCTAGACCAACTCGAGGTAGGTTTCCTGGATAAAACCTTTAATTATTCGTCATTATTATTATTCTTTATTATTAATACCACTTTAATAAAGATATGGTTTAGGTCATTCTTTATTAAATTTCTGTTTCTCGTTTGTAAATGATTGAACAAAATCACCAAAACATCTGAACGTATTCCAGATAGATTTTGGGCGTGGCCACGCAAATATTTTGTCAATCATACGAGTGGCCAGCAGTATTAAACTCCTAAACAAATTCGAAGGAACAAATTCTTTCTTGACTACAAGAATAACCCATGAACTTTGCAACACTTTTGAAAACAATCCTTATGACTACGAATTACGGATAACGGTAAATTGCTCCAAAGAAATGCACTACATCCATCGAACTTATTTGATATCTCAAGTATGAGGATAACTATTAAACATGATTCACAATTAATGACAAGTCCCATAATGTGAAATCATGAAGTTGGGATAAGTCCTATATTCAATTCATTGAATATCATGTGAAATTGGTATGTCTACGCATCAATATACTTTCAAGTATATTCTAACCAATACTCAAATTTGTCTTAGTTTAATGATACTCCCATATCATTAACCGACAACGGAAAATTAGAATAATAATTTATTCATGGATTTAAACATGCAAATACGTGATATATTATTAAGACAATGATAAATAAACATAAACAATATTTTATTTCATTAAAATAATAATCGTACATTACATCCTTTATCCAAATACTAATCACAAATGGGCATGAAACTTTTAGATAAACGAAGTCCTATGCCTTCAGCAAGCTTATAAAGCTTAGTGCCAAGTAGAGGTTTTGTTAATTGATTTGCTAAGTTATCATCTGTGTGAACTTTGAGTAACTCGATTTCACCTATTTCGACTTGTTCTCGAACATAGTGATGTTTAATCGGGAAATGTCTGGCGCCTCTCATGACTCCAGGTTCATTGGCGAATGTAATTGTAGCTGAGTTGTCGCAATACATTTTTATAGGTCTTTGAATCGATGGCATAACTCCAAGCCTCGAAACAAATTTCCTAATCCAAATGGCTTCCATTGCAGCTATGTACTCACTTTCTGTTGTAGACATCGCTAACGTACTCTCCTTCTTGCTCCTCCAATCCACAACTCCTCCGTTAATGACAAAGAAATAACCCGTCTGAGACTTTGTGTAATAAACTCTAATATATGAACATGGATGGTTAAGTGAATTGTGATGATTAAAGATGTAGTTTCTAGTGAGATGTTAGAGAGAGAATGAGATGAGAGAGGTGGGAGCCTTGTATGTGAAAACTTGTGAAAGGTTAGATTGCAAATGAAGGTCCAACCCTTTCCTATGGGTGGGAAAGGGTATATATAGTTACAATGTAAACGCCCCTTGAAACGGGCTGTAGAGCGGGCTGACAGTGGGTAAGAGACCCGACCCGACTCCACAAATACTAACTAATACTAAACTACTTTCTAACTAATATGATAATTACTACGAGCTACGATATGCTAAACTATACTCGGGGTGACCGAGTCTTCATATGAATAATCGTATTCTTAACAATCTCCCCCTAAGGGAGGTCACCCCGGAAAATAAAAGTTGAGTCATAGCATTTAGATCTTTGACGACATCTTTGTAGCTCGTAGCCTTTTGATTCTTCATTGTTGAGATCTTTGTGCTTTAAGTGGAAGACTCTAGATGACACCTTCAATGTGATGGATGATCTTTGGAAATAACATCAGCTGCATCATCCACAAGAATGTTTGAAAGTCATCTTGGAGTAGTAATGTCTCCATGTGATATGAACTTCTTTGTGTTGGCATGCTCACACTTTACAGGATCATGATCTTCTTCATCAGAGTTGAGGAAGCACGGTTGAAGCCCATTCAATGATCATGATGTATTTTGAATTATGAGGTTGAAGTGTGAGCATGTGTTGATGGATCTGCATCTTTTCAGCAATTACCCGCAACCGTTAGAAGTTCCTGCAAATAGACAGTTAGCAACAAATCATTCGGTGCTTATAGGTTTGGAATTAGAGATTGTCAACAGCATAGTGTGAAGACCCTTTCTAACCCTTGCCAAGACCGTTCCCAATCGGTAAACCCTAAAAGGATTTACACGAACTACCTAAGTAGATCAACGATTGGGTGAGTCGCTGGAGATCACTCCACGACTGTAGACCGTTAGTAACCGTCGCGACCACTAAGTGTAATCCACAAGGAATTACCTAAGTGACCTGATTTCAGGGCTGCTTGATGTTGACCCTGGCAGGAATTTCCATTCAATCACTGGGAGTTACTCAAGCAACATCCCTCATAAATATTCTGGCAGATTGCTAAGATCTGCGTAGGACACATAAGATAACCACTGGTGTCCTTAATGTTGAACAACCAGGATAGAAGTAACACGTGTTCCTATGAGATCTTTTTATGCATCTCGAGGCTCTAGACTCAATAAGTGCATTTGGTTTTCCTATGCGGAGATTAGGGAGAGGTCTCCTGCTTCAATATCAACTATCTCTAAGAGATATGTCGATAGATTACACCGGTTCCCCGTGAGAATGAAACAAGTTCTTTTAAGAGAACTTGAGTGGCTAGAAGGTTTAGTGCATTGCGTCACTGGGTCCATGACGTCTTGTCTTCAATACCGATGTCGCCTTAGCAACAATCAGTAGATTATGAATTGAACCCGGTTTCTGCCCTAAGGTTGAATAATTGGAGGGCTATTTCTTTTCACCCATTCTCATTTCATTTCTTTTTAATTTTTCAACCCCTTCTTTCTCCATTCTCACATTTCTCCTTTTTATTTTTTTAATCATACCTACGGACTTCTAAATACTATCTATTTGGTATTGTCCATGGGTAGATCCCTCCGGCTCTGGCGGATCATAGGACGGTTTTCCTAGCCTTAGCCACCTTATAACTCCATGACTGTCCTAAGTTGCCATTTACCAAATCATTGAAAATTCTCTCAATGTGTTTATGATTGAAAAACACATTTTGTTAACACATTGAGAGTTTTGTCATTTTCAAATGCTCCCCCTTAACATGTGCTCATAAGTATTGATTTGAAAATTTGCACATGTCGGGAAGAGTTGCACTTTTGAATTGATCTACCTTGAATGAGCATGACCGGGCATTCGAGACACGCTTACATCACTAGATAAACTAGTTTGAATTTATTACCCGGCTCGATCAGTTTCCCCCAAGGTTTCTCGAAACGGTACATTCTACTTAAACTAATCCTCTTCGAGACACGCTTACATCACTGGTTAAACCAGCTTGAAGTTATTACCCGTCTAGGACTAGTCCTTTCGATTCAGGACATTTGTGTTTCGTCAATTCATGAGTCACGACTGAGATTCACTCATATGAGATGCAAGGATCTTTTACACAAATCATTTTGCTCCCCCTCAATATGTGCATTGATATGCGAGAGTTTGGCACATAGGAAAGAGCAGATTTTTGTTTTCTTGTTCAAAAACATCACTTTTGAATCAGTTTTTCATATTTAAATCACATCTTCTCCCCCGATCAAAAATTTCAAACCATTTGAGATTTGTGATCCCAAGTGATTTAAATAAGTTTAAAGTTTTTGGGGAAGGATGTGACATTTTTAAGAATGACTGATTTTGAGACAACATTTAAGCTCCCCCTCAAACCTTGAGGGAGTATGTTATGTGTTAGAGATGATGAGTTTATAAATGATTTCGAGTTTAGCAAGAAACTCATGAAAAATTCATGTACTAACACATAACAATTGCACTTAATCCACTTGAGGTTATGCACAAAGATCATTTGTTTTGATGATGTATAGGTTTTGAAATCAATCTCCCCCTCAATCGATGACACATTTTAAAATTAAACATTTTGCATAAAGTTTTGATTTTTATAGCATCGATTGAGTGGCAAGTTTTGAAACAACTTTTCAGGTTTGTTTGATCTTCAAAAACCATGGTACCACCAAGTTTGGAGTAAATACTTTCCCGAAGAATCTTTGAAGAAAAAGCACTTGAGATGCAAAGAAGACTTCTCTTCTTTTACCAGAAATGATGCACTTAAGCGTACATCAGATCGGAAAGGCACGAATATGAAGTAATTCATGCCTTTGTAAGGAACAGTCGTCTTTTTGGCGACGAACTTTCCCCAATACTAAGACCGGGTTGCTATCTGAAGTAATAGCAAACCATATTTTGAAAGAATATTTTTAGGAACGACATGTTTTAGAAACGAAAACTTTATTTGAAACCGAAAAACTCTTGCTCAAGCATATGTATGATTCTGTGTCATTATTGAATGACATTTCTAGAAACGTACATAATATTGATTACACAAGAGACATGTCGTGAGAAGAATATTTTTGGATTTTTTTGTGAATTTTCAGATTTTTATGGATTTTATAAGTTTTATATTTTTCTATTTTTCCTTTTGATTTAATACTATGTACAAAGGATATATGAAACAACCCCTTTACTCCTCTTGATCTTCCTGAAGACTTATGAGATCCTCAGGAGTGAGACTCTTCATACCAAGGCGAGGGAGGATAAATTGAAATCGATCCCTAGAAAGTGCTTTGGTAAAGATATCAGCAAGCTGGAACTCAGTCCTCACAAAGTAAAGTTCCATAATTCCTTTCTCAACTTGCTCCCTGATGAAGTGATGTTGAATGTCGATGTGCTTAGTTCTTGAATCCTGGACATTGTTGCAGCAAAGCACAATTGCACTTTTGTTGTCACAATACATAGGGATCTTGTTGCACACGAAGCCATAGTCCGAAAGTTGAGACCTCATCCATAGAATCTGAGCACAGCACGAGGACATGTCAATGTATTTAGCCTCTATGGAGGATATTGAAGTACTCATTTGTTTCTTTGAAGACCAACTAACTAGCTTGTTACCCAAGAACTGAGCACCCCCAGATGTACTTCGACGAGTATCCTGACATCCCGCATGGTCAACATCCGAATAGGCGGTGAAGGCCATAGAGGTATCCTTTGGGTACCATAGGCCCAAGTGGATTGTTCATTTAAGATACCGAAAGACCCTCTTGACAGCTTCCAGGTGTTTCTTGGTAGGTTTGGATTGATACCGAGCACACATGCAGACTGCAAAAAGAAGATTCGGTCGGCTAGCAGTAAGATACATTAAGGAACCAATCATGCTTCGATACTTGGTTTGTTCAACAGGGATTCCGATATCATCTTCATCAAGTTTTGATCTTTCCATCATAGGAGTATCAACAGCGTCGCATGAATCAAATCCAAATTTCCTCAAGATTTCATTAGCATACTTAGATTGATTGATGAAGATCCCATTGGGATTCTGAGATATTTGCAAGCCTAGAAAGAAGGACATTTGACCCATCATGGACATCTGGAATTCAGAACTCATCTCCTGGGAGATGCGATCACACTCTTTGGGATCAGAAGAGGCAAATATTATATCATCAACGTATATTTGCACATGAAGAAAGGTTTTGCCCGTCTTTCTGGTAAAGAGTGTAGGATCAACAGCACCTTTGGAGAACTTGTTGGCAAGAAGGAATTTGGATAAAGTGTCATACCACGCCCTGGGAGCTTGTTTAAGACCATAAAGGGCCTTCTTCAAGCGATACACATGGTTAGGGCGTTCAGGATCCACAAGCCCTTCAGGTTGACTTACATACACCACTTCTTTAAGATCGCCATTTAAAAATGCGGTCTTAACATTCATCTGATACACAACCATATTTTGACTAGCGGCATTTGCTAGAAATATTCTTATGGCTTCAATTCTAGCAACTGGTGCGAAGGATTCTTCGAAGTCAATACCTTCTTCTTGACGATATCCTTTTGCCACAAGTCTTGCCTTGTTCTTTAATACATCTCCATGCTCATCAAGCTTCACTTTAAATATCCATTTGAGAGCAATTATCATAGCACACTCAGGAGGCGGCACTAATTCCCACACGTCAAGTCAATCAAACTCATGGATTTCATCCACCATAGCAGTGAACCATGAATGTTTAGACATTGCATCCTTGAAATCTTTAGGCTCAACTTTAGAAAGGACAGAATTGAAGAAGCACCACAAAGCGTCGGTAGCAAGTTGCTTATGGGTTGACACCGGACGTGAGGGGTTTCCAATAATGTTGTCAATTGGGTGGTCGTTTGTCCATTTCCTGAGGTGTTCATGAGGTTGAGAGTAGGGAACTGAGGTAGCTGTGTTTGATTCATCTGAGGATGTAGCATCATTTGACGGTTCGGGTGCAAAGATGTTAACAAATGGCTCATTATCGGGTGGAGCGAAGGGATTCTCACCAAAAGAGTTATTTACAGCTGCAACTCGTTGTACAGATGAGGATTGACCATTAGAAGTGGTGATTGAATGACTGATGGTGGGAGCTTCAGGATCCCATGATAATGAAGTGGATGGACCAGAATTAACAATTGGGACATTAGCTACCCCAGCTGGTTGTAGAATGACAGTGACTTCTGGAGCGTCCACATTTTGAGGTTCAAAGTATTCATCAAACATGGGGTCAAATAGCTTTTTCCAATCATCACTTGTAGGAGGTACGAAGGGAGTAGCAGGGGTGGAATTTTGTATAAGCCTGAAGCTTATAGGTCTAGGAGATAACAGGTTAGGTACGGGTCCAGAACTTGATTGTCCAGGAACCAGTTGCTCTGTCAGCTCATCGAAAGTGACGTGGATTGTTTCCATTATGTCTCTGGTACGTTTCTTGTAGATTCGGTATCCCTTTCGTTCTGGAGCATAGCCAACAAAGAAACCAATGTCAGCCTTGGCCTTGAGTTTCCCCAGGTCTTCACTGTCATTTGTTGGATAGCACAATGCACCAAATACACGAAGAAACAAAAGATCCGGCTTTCTGCCATGGACCAGTTCATATGGAGTCTTGCAGTGGAGAGGATGTATCAAGGATCTATTCTGTGTATAACATGCTATTGCAATTGCCTCAGCCCAAAGAAACATAGGAGCTTTGGAGAAGATGAGCATAGTTCTTGCAGCTTCAACTAATGTGCGGTTGTGTCTTTCAACAACTCCATTTTGTTGAGGAGTACGTGGAATGCTCTTTTGATGACTAATTCCGACACCTTCATAAAATTGAGTAAGTTGTTTGTTCACAAACTCCGTTCCATTATTAGTTCGAATGAATCTAACTGTTTTGTTGAGACGAACTTGCAACATTTTTATGAGTTTGATGATGGTTTCCGGAGTCTCGTCTTTTGATCGTAGAAACTTTACCCACGTGAATCGAGAGAAATCATCAACAATAACCAGCACATATTTCTTTCCATTGATACTTTGAATCCTCATTGGTCCACAGAGATCCATGTAGAGAGTGTGTAGGACATCCATGATGGAGTTGACTGTCTTGGGTTTATGTGTGTGCTTTTTGCTTTTGCCCATTTGACATGCGGAACATAAGTGGTCTTTTTCATACTTCAGTCTGGGCAAGCCTCGAACAAGATCTTTACGTGTGAGTTCATTGATGGTACCAAAGTTCAAGTGGTTTAAACGACGATGCCACAACCATGATTTGTTCTTGGAGGCTTTAGAAAGCAAGCAAATTGGTGAGGACCGTAACATGTCTTCGATAGAGATGGTATAAAGATTAGTGCCCTGACTCCCCTTGAGTAGATCAACCCCATCTAATTCTCTAACAAAACAGGTGTGTTTTCTGAAATCAACTTCAAGATCAGAGTCACAGAATTGACCAACAGAAAATAGATTGTGCCCAAGTCCTTCCACGTAGTAAACTCTGGATATCACACAGTCTCCAAAGACGTAATCCCCATAACCCATTATAGATCCAAAATGGTCATTTCCAAATCTAACCGTACCAATAAACTTTTCCACAAAATTCTTGAGCCGCGAGCGATCTCCAGTCATATGTTTTGAGCAACCTGAGTCCAAATACCAAAGGACGATTTGTACGACCTGCATTTGAAACCAGACAATCGTGGATAACTGAAAAAGTTGGAGCCCCACAAACAGTTGGGGTCCGTTTGGTTAGCACACACAAATATTGGATTATCATATGTCACAGATATCTCACTGGAACTTTCACATTTTGATGCACTAGAATTGGGAGTGGTACTAAGTTCTTCTATTGGGAACAGTCTACCAGTAGGTCACCACTTCTTAATAGGCACAACTTTGGAATTAGTGACCCTAGTCATTGGACACTTTTTCCTTAGAGTGAATTTCCTTCCAGTAGGTCTCCATTGATAACCAACATTAGTGAACACTTTTCCTGTTTTACTCCATACTTGTTTTACCGGTTTAACACACGAGACATTCATAACTGGAGATTTCATAGTGGATTTAAGAAAATACACAACGCAAGCATCATGATTACCATAAAATAAGCATTTGTTACAAGCCTTACAAATAGCATCAGAATTCGAATTAATTACATCATTGTTAACACAAATGTTTGAATCAACTCGATTCCTTTCATTAAGCATAACTTTATTGTTCCTAGATGATTCTTCTACTTCCTTCATAAGTGTACTCTTAGCCGGCAAGGTCCTATCATTCTTTGTATTGCACCTAGGTTGTGACTTGCTAGCATTAGATACACCTTTTACTCCTGTAGAAGCAATGACGGGAACATTAGTATGATTAGTTGTTACTTGTTTACCGGTGATCATGATGGTGGATTGTGACATGGTTTGGGTATGATCTAATGTAACATGTTTGTTGCCACTGTTAGAGTGTGATGCAAATGACCTTTCCGACTTGTTATCATTCTTGGGGCATGATCCTATGGCATATTCTAATAGTTCCTGGGCTCTATTAGTGAGGAAGCAAGCACCAATAACAACATCATCATTTGGTTTAGATATTCTCTCATCTTCAATGGTTTCTCTAAGCATGGCCAGACAGTCCTTAAGATTCTTAAGGTAGTTGTTGTGAACTAACTTATTGTTCCTAAGGGGAAGAGAGACATTGACAGCATCACACGCATATTTCTTACAAGCATGTACATTGGAAATTGCATGATCACATGAAACGACAGGCATTTTACCCTTCACCATAGTCTTTAGATTCTCAATTTCATTTAACAAAGAAGTGACTCTTTCATTGTTTTGGTCACGTGTTATTTTAATAGACTCAAACAATTCTTTGTAACGTTGTTTAGCGTTTGACATTTCAGCACGAAGCCACTCATTTTCATGTTGTAATTCATTGATCATGCCCTGTTTCTGAAAGTTTTGAGAATCAATCGACTTCTGGTAATTGGTATTGGTCACATCGCTTTTGTTCAATTTTAATTGTGCAATTTGGGCCCTCAACTTCCGAATCGTGTTTGAGTGAGCTTGAATTACATCATCCTTTTTGGCTAATTCAAAACAAGTATAAAATTCAGGAGCATCCGAAGATGTCTTGGCATTTGATACTTTTACGTTTTCTTTCAGATGTTGGTATTTTAGTTGCAAGTTAAAATTATCAACTTCAAGTTTTGAAAAACTCCTGACCATGTTGTCATGGTCGTCGTTTTGAATTTTGTAGTTTAGTTGGTAATTCTCCCCCTCAAGCTCAATCACACGATTCTGAAATACATTTAAAGTGATGGACATTTCATGAAATTGCTTAGCAGGTAGGTCAGAGCCAGTAACAGTGTAAAAGACATCTTGTGCAATGCAATTAGCAATAAAGTCCTTCATGATGAGGATGTTTTTTCTATCAATTTCACTGTATTTGAGATCGATTGCCAATTGGTTACCCTCATTTTCTACTTCTTTAAAAACCATTTTTATTTGATTCACATCATTATTGATGGTAGTTTTAAGGCCTTCAAAGTGTTCATTAAGAAGATCGAAAAATGGCATAACTTCAGTAAGGTAACACTGCTTTGTTTGCTCAAACCCCCTTTCCCCTTCTGTAATCCCTGTTGGTGTAATTCTAGTTTTGCATGTTTTTTCAAAATCCTTAAACAATTGGCCTAGAACATATAACGCAATTAGGGTATTACACTGTGTGGGTAAGGTATATGGCACAAGATGTTGGGGTGTGTGCAAGGGATAGATGGTTGGGTCAGCAATCCTAAAAATGGTACGTGTATTACCAATGATTCTTTCAGCTTTCATTTTTTCCATGTCAATATTCCAGAACACTTTTTCAGGAAGGATTTTCTTTTGAGGGACAAAAATAGCTGAGTGATTGTCATTTGTATAATCATGGTGAAACACAATATTTTTAGAAATACATAGTGGATCCTTAAGTCGCTCAGCAAGTTTTTCCCTAGTTCTATCCTCAGCCTCATCAATCTCATCATATGATTTCACATCAGGAGGGGCATGGTTAGGGTCAAGCATAGTGTGTGCATCATATAGCGCAGGTTGAGCACCTATACCAATTCTAAGAAATTTAGCTTTAGTCTTAGAGGCATCAAGTTCACTAAATTCATCTCTTAGTTTCCTATGTTTTTCCATCATTTGAGCAGATTGAATGGTTTGGCCTTGCATGTACAACTTATCTTTCAATTTGTTTTTCAACTTTTTGAGTTTTGAAAAATCATTTAGAAGTTTGATTTCTTTTTCTTGGTAGTCGAGTTTGATTGAAGTCAACCCCTTTTGAATTTCGTGTCTTTGCTTGACAGTCTGATCCAATTGTTTTTTTAAAGAAACTAACTCCTTTTTCAATGTTTCTTGTTTGGCATTGTTTTCAGATATGTAAGTACGCAATTGCCATTCCATTTTCTGCTCACGTTCATTAAGTTCAAATTTAGCACGCTGCTCGTATAAGGCCACCTGATCCTTAAGGATGTTAACTCTAGTGATCAAGGAGTCATCAGGGTTGTATATAGTGTGCTCATGTAACTCAAGTTCTCTAGCATCAACCGACGGCATGTCACTTGGTACAACTTTCATTACATTGTCATTCACATACCGTTCATATGAGATATTAATGGTATTTCCCATATTAGTGATATCTGTGTTGTCAATGTTCATGGGTTGTACCGAGTCACATGCCCCCTGTGGATTGATAAAGCAATTCAGATTAGAATTTAGTGGCTTTGGTACCTCAGAGATAGAAGAAGTGATGGAGGAGCCAGACTACTGTGGAGATGATGCAGCTGCAGACAGATTAGCCATGAAGATAGCTTGAGCTATGGGTTCTTCATCAACATCCGAATCAAAAGCATCACAGTCTTCAACTTGGAAGATGTTCGGATCATTGAGTGCCATGTCCAGAACAGGTTGATCATCCACATCAGCATCAAACGTATTCTTGTCATCACCAGCTAGAAAGAGCAAAGCTTCTTCATCCAGAGCAGTACCATTCTCTTGCGCCTGCATTAGCAACATCTTGTCCTTGAAGTACTCTGAGTTTTAAGGACGCTTTGGAAGAGTGCAATTCCTAGCAATATGGACCAGCCCTCCACAGTTATAGCACTTAGGCTGCCTAGCTTGCACTTGAAGCGCATTCCCGACTCTATACTGCCCATTATCTCTACCAGCATTTCTTCGATTGACATTTTGTCTTCCTTGCACATTATGCACCACCACTCTTCCATCTTCAATGACTGCCTGATTACGTGGGTTAGACGAAGTCCTGAGTTGGTTGTTAGTTGGTGGAAGTACAGCTCTGAACTGTTGGACTAATAAGGAGACTTGGTTGGAGAGGTTATCAATCATCATGTCGGTATGAGAATATCCAGAGTCAGGATGGGTGTTTAAGGCAGTTGGTGAGGGAGTTGATGATTGTCCATTAGTTGAGGTAGACCTGGATGAAGGTAGTTGAGATTGATCATTTGAAGACTGAGTAAGTTGTTGAACATTGGACACAAAGGCAAGAGACTCATTAGTTGTTGTAGGACTGAGCTTTTCTCGCATTACCCGATCATAAGCTGCATGTTTCTCATGTTGTTGGAGATATGCATAAAGTTGTTCATGATTAGTATGCCTGAGACCTTTGTTGAGCTTGACAGCTGTAACAAACCTATCCCATTCAGGTGCCATGTTATTCACGAATTTTGAATTGAGCTGAATGTTAGGCATTGTCATCTTGATGGCTCTCATGTCATTGACTAGCTTGTGAAATCTGATGTAGTAGTCAGTGATGCTTTTACCTGGATTCATTTTGAAGTGCTCGATTTCATCATACAGCTGAGACTCCCTATCTTCTTTGGTTAACTCAGATCCTGCAAGAAGCATCTTCACATTATCCCAAACTGCTTTCGCATCTGTGTTAAAGTTGATGAGTTTGTAGACATCTTTAGGAAGTCCTTGAATGACAATATTCGAAGCTCTGATGTCAGCATCATAGCGTTTCTTTTCTTTATCAGAAAGATCATCGTAGATACGAGGTCTTTCTGGACCAACTGCCGCAGGATTGTCATCAGTAACTGCGATAGTGTCTCTGGTTGTCCCCATGATGAAAGGTCCATTATCAATGGATTTCAGGATGTTCACACCATTTTCCTTACCCAAGCAGTATAGACGAATCCTTTCTACCCATGATTCATTGTCGGTCCTGTCCAGCATAGGAGGACGAGTATCCGATCCTGCTGCCTGAATGTCATCCGAAGCAGTGCTTGCCATGATGTGAAGACTGAGTAGTTACACGTATCAAGCTGTTAAACACACGTGAGATTCGTGTTTTGTTGCAACAAGTCGAATTACAATCACTTCTTAGAAAACAAGTCAAATCATAAGATTAAACTCACAACGTCAAGTTCTAGGAATAGTCTCACAACGTCAAGTTACTGAAGGAGTAGATGTAACAACCTAAGCCGCTACAGCTCAAAAATTTCACAAATGTTAACACGCTAAGATAATCACAACTCGCTAAGGCTTTAACTCGCTACAAGTACCAAGTCGCTAAAATAACTCAACTCGCCACAAACCTGCACTAACTCACTAGACAAGAATCAACTCGCTGATTATCAACTCGCTATTACCAAAACATGACAACTCGCTACTGTCAACACGCTATCTGACAATACGCTAACTATACAACTCGCCAATGGACAAGTCGCTAATCTGACAAAACGCTGACTGCTCAACTCGCTATTCTCAAATCGCTGAAGCCTCAACTCGCTAGATATCAACTCGCTATCTAGCAATACGCTAACTGCTCAACTCGCCAATGCCAACTCACTACAACCTAAACCTGACAACTCGCTAGGAATGAGACAAAAACGTCATTGTCATAGCGATTTGTCCGTATGTCCCAAAATAGCAAACCGCCAAATCTCTAATGTAACACCCCCAATTCATGGTTGCAGCGGAATTCGAACTGGGTGTTACTCGACGGCACAATAGTCACAATAATAGAAAACGAACTCCAATTGAGTCGTTTTAAAAGATGTATCATTCAAATTATATAAATATCAGAGATTTCAAAATGAGGTCCCAATTGGTTCCATGTTTACAATGTATAATAAATGAGTTTTGAATGATAATAAAATTTATAGCCCTCTTGAGTATCCGTGTCCTTCCGTGCCATCCTTGATCGTCATGAACCTGAAATACATGCTTGAGAGGTCAACACAAAGGTTGAGTGATATTCATAGAGTTTGTTAAGTCGTTTGAACACAATATGTTGGTAGTGTGAGTTATAGGCTCACACCAATGTTTGGAAAACAAAACAGGTAGGCTACGTTATTATACGCCCGGAACATGTATTATACACTAAGCTTATGACACCATAACGTTAACGTGTACCAATATCGATCGGCAGATTTATCCCGGTAGGTACTTTGCTAACATACCTAAATCTCAAATATTAATGCATTTGTTTGCACTTAGTCAAAACAAATGGGATTCGTCAATCCCAATAGGCCTATTATTAATATTCGCGCTCACTATTGCTAGTGATTAAATGGTTCATAATCAAGGATATCGGTTTAGCAAGGTTGGTACTTAGTGATAATAAAACAATCAGGTAAGCATACAATTTAAAAACATTGTGCTCGGTTATAAATAGCATGTATTTCCCCCAAGGGTTTGTAAAACGATTAAGTAATCGAGAGTGGGGCTATGAACTCACCTTAAGTAAGATAGCAAGTAATGAATGTGATGGTCGAATCGCGAAGGTTCTATGAGCAACCTATAATAGAATGTCGCGACTTAGGATTGGAGTAAAGAATATGAATTAGTGCCTATATATATATCTTGCATTTAGTCCATGATGTGGTATGATGTATAATGTAAGTCTTTGAAAGAAAGCTTCATGAAACATGTATATTTTGGTATATCGTTTACTACCGTTCGGGCCGACATAATTCAGAAGCCATGTTAGTAAGCGTTCGAGGAGCCAGGACACTTTAACTCGTAAATCCACAACTCATCTCGACGGCTTACATAATGAACTCCTCACATGAGGCTCCCTACTATTGTAGTAGTTGATAAAGTATATAGATATAAGTTTTGATCCGAAAAGTTACTTGTCCGATATTTGAATAAACTTAGGAAAGTTTATTAGTACATGAAGATTGTTATTAGGGTATGTTTCATAAGTTTTGTATGACCATTTTCTCTTGGTAATATCTCATGGTTCCCTTTTAAGTGAAGTAGATCCAAATTGCTTGTTCAAGTTATCGCCTAATTCATTGTTTCATGTTTACGCCTATGTAAGTTGGTATGGTCATTTCGTCATGGCCTAGCCATGACCTTTGGTCATTGTTCCATGGTCTTGAGACTCAACCTTGGCTCTAGCCATGGTTGTGTCTTGATTCTAGGTCATAAGACCCCTTTGGTCTTCATAAACCATAACTTATATGTAATGACTTTGGCTAAAAATGGGCTGTTTAGAATTTGAAGAAATTTATCACTCGGAAAGCGTTTTTAGGGCTCGAGCTTCTTTGTTCCTGAACGAAAACGTCGTTCCGGACAACTTTCGTGTTTTAACTTTTTGATGAATCGGACCAGAAGTGGGACTTTCAAAACCCAAATTTGATCAGAATGGTATTTGGCAGTTTGCCGGAAATCTTTGGTAACTTCAAATCGCCATAACTTTTGACTCGTATACTCTTTTTAGGTGGTTCAAATTGCTATGGTTTCCTTTTTAAGTCCTCTACCACAATATGTAATGATCCAATATCATAATTTTACCATTTTGGTCGTGGTTTTCCAAGAAAGTCACTAGTTTGCTTGTTATAGTAACTTGTCTTATCAATCATGTACAATAACTTGTTTTACTCACTTTTATACATCATGGACATGAATACAAGACATAATATAGCACAAATAATATGTAAATAACATGAATATGATTATTTAACAAGAATCAAGTTAGGGTTTGCTTACAACTTTTGGCTTTCTACAAGAAAGGAAGTCAAGTATGGAACTAGGACACTAAACCTAAGCTTGTAAACCCTTTACCACAACTCTTGTAACCCTTGCTAGCCTTGATCTAACCCTTGTGAAAATCATTTAACTTCAGCCCTAGTAACCTTGTGTAGCTCCTAAATCAACCATGGAATCACCAAACAAACTTAAGATTCATGTAGAGAATAACTAAGCCTTGAACTTTGATATGTAACTTGTAGCTTAAAGATCAAAGGATCATGGAGCTATGATTTGTGTTGGCTCATTTTTATGGATGAAAAGATGAAGAAGAAGGTGTTCTTGAGTGGCTATTTATAGTATGAGAAAGTTAGCTAACCATACATGGGTTAGATATTAACCATGGTTAAGTTTAGGTGAAACTTTGTGCCCAAGTTAAGATGAATGGTCAAGATTGAATCACATGGTGACTAATCCCCCCCTAAGTCGGTTGGGGCTGTTTGGTGGCCAAGTTGGTGACTTTTGGATGATATCTAAGAGTTTAAGCTAAGTTTTGACTCCGTAAAATGCTAACCGTAAGCTGTTAAGCCACGAAACTTAAAACCG
This sequence comes from Artemisia argyi, assembly GCA_030686995.1. Taxonomy (NCBI): domain Eukaryota; kingdom Viridiplantae; phylum Streptophyta; class Magnoliopsida; order Asterales; family Asteraceae; genus Artemisia; species Artemisia argyi. The sequence continues at coordinate 171,812 of JARVZY010001998.1, forward strand.
GGTATCGTAAAAATACGAAACTTGGGAGAATGGTTAAACATGTCATAATACTCCATAATAAAATATGAAATGAGTGGTTGGTTCCATTTGGGTGCTCAAATCCTGCTAAAACTGGAAACACGGGTCTAAAACGCGTAATACGCAAAACGTACGAATATTGCGTAAAATTGAGAAAAGTTAAATGTAACTTTTCTAATAGAATGATAATGACTTAAAATGACTTATAATGTCTAGACTGGGCTCACTCTAGTGTCGGTTGGTATTAAATGTCCTTTAGACATCAAACCGTAAGCCTAAAAATCACGAAATGGCTTATAAAATCAAGGAATGATTTTTGGTCAATGGAGGAGGGAAAAATATGTTGACTTTTTCTAATAAGTTGAAAACTTAAATCGTCTTAGAAATGCGGTGCAGGTATAGGCTAAGGTTACGGCTGAGTAAAAACGCTTAAAACTGAAAATTCCAGTTTTTCACGGCCGAGGTTTATTTTGGTCATGTTTTTCTCAGTCATGATTTATTCTCAAATAAATCATGAGTGTGTCAAACATTTTTCTGATACGGGGAAAATTAACGCGACCGAATTTCGTTGTACGTAGAATTTCTGAATGACGTTTTACCCTAAAACGTGTAATTCCGTGTAATTCCTTAATAACTTTCACGAAAATGAGCTTATGAATGTCAAACTTTTAATTTGTCATGGAAATGATTTATCACTTCAGCCCAAGAAATAAAAATCAAGTTTCGGGAAAATTTTCGGGAAAAATGAATAGTAAAAGTGAATAGTGAAATTTTCCGGGAAAAGTAATTAACCTGAAAATGCGAATTGTTACAGTCTCCACCCCATATGAGAGCTCCGTCCCGGAGATCAATTGCGTTGGGAGTAGAAACTTTGTTGGTAAAAAGATGTAGGTATTTCTTACATATATGGTCCTCTCGTTTCCATGTGTATTCAGGACCACGTCGTGAGTTCCAACGAACTTGACAATTGGAATACGGCTTTGCTTTGAGTTGTTTGACCTCTCGGTCCATGATTTCTACGGGTTCCTTAATAAATTGAAGATCGTCATTGAGTTGAATTTCATTGAGTGGAATCACTAGTGATTCATTCGACAAGCATTTCTTTAGGTTAGATACATGGAAAGTGGGGTGTATACTACTGAGTTCTGATGGAAGCTCAAGTCTGCATGCCACATGGCCAATCCTGGCTAGGATTTTGAATGGTCCGATGTATCTTGGTTTAGTTTTCCTTGTTACCGAATCGTATCAAGCCTTTCCAAGGCGATACTATTAGCATAACCCTATCTCCGATTTGGAATTCTAGGGGTTTGCGTCGTGTGTCGGCATAACTTTTATGTAGGAAAGGTATGGTAATAGTCGAATATCAAAGGAAATTGGTATAGCAGTCGAATATTAATAGGAATTGAGATAGTAATTGAATATCAAATAGAACTTGATATAGTTGTCAAATATCAATAGCAATTGATATAGGAATCGAATAATGGATTAAGTGTTGAACATGTGGTTGGACCAATTCCTGTTTGAATTGTACGGCTGCCCATGCATATGGCTACATGGCTTCGCAATGAGTTTGGTACGACGGCACATGCATATGGTTACATGGCCTCGCAATGAGTTTGTTTGTTATTGCACTATCATTATGAAAACTAAAATGTAAACCTCGTACTAATGGAAATAGGGATAGTCGTTGCAATCATAGCCTAGTAGGTAATCTGTTGTTGTATCTAGTGTTTATTGACTTCATACTTATGTTATTTCGGATATAATTAAGCCCACTTGTTTATAATTCTTTATTTACATAGAGAGGCATCCCAAACAATGTAACTAAAGGAATATAAATGTATGGTTCGATGATTTATAATTTCTTTATTTAAATGAAAAGGCATCCCAATCCATTCAAATAAGGACATTATAAATCATCGTACTCAAGAATTCCCGACACAACATTCATACTTAGCCGGTGAGTTACAAGGTAGTGTATTACGAGATGATACTGGTGTTCCAAAAGTACAAGATGAATATTCAAACTTGTATAGCTGATGAGGGTACTTGTGGTGTAACTAAGGATGATTTGAGCTTTAAAAGTGCATCAAAATCTGTTAATGAGCTTGTGGTTCCATCGGTTGTGAAGATAATGTTATGATATGTTGATGAACAAAAGTGTGTAGTGTATGCTTAACATTAATACTCTTAGGTATAGATGTTGAGTTTGCTTTAAAAATCTTAAGAGATTTTAAAAGTTTATGATGGAATGGTATCCTTAGGACCTAAACAGGATAGTACTTCTACAGGATGAAGAGAATAATTGGTAACTATTCCAAGATAGTAGTTCGGATTATCTCATAAATGAAAAATTTCAAGAATGAAATTAGGTAACACAAATAAGGTGTTAAGATTTCGCTGAGTGGTAAGACATTATCGTGTCTCTAGATTGTTTTAATGTATTCTGGTGGTTTATCATGTTCATGTAGGAAATCAATCTAAACATAACCCTAGTACAACTATTCTCAGTATTTGAAAATTTTAAGTCGAATATAGTTAGTCAGACTATATTCCACTGTCCCAAGGTTAAATATAGGTGACTAGTCTATATTTAGCCAAGGTTCGATAAAATTTTCAAATACCTAAATTAGGTATACTTTTGATATGTCCGTTGCTTTCGGGAAACTGTCCACTAAACAAAGGCAATGTCCAACCCTTCAATTGCAAGTCCCGGCCATACAAGACTTGTAACCCATGTTTTCACATTCCATCGCATAGAAGATAGTAAGGGTAGGTACGTATGGAAAGGAAGTTTTTAAGTAGTTCTAAAATAGAACATACATGGCCAGGATCACGAACTTTTAATAATGAAGGTTTCATAAGAAAACTTTGATGAATGTAGAGAAAGTTCAGCTTTTGTCGATGATAGATTAGTTTATCCTTTAGAAATCTCATATTTCTTGTTTTGAAATCGATAGATTGTGACGGGTTTTTGATATCATAAGAAATGATATTGATGATGTGATGGAATAATTCTAGAGACCATTTGCACAAAACACAATGTCTCGGAAGTAGGTTAGACCATTGTGCAATTCACAATGTCTGGGAAGTAGGTTAGGTCATTGTGTGACTCAAAACATTTGAGAAATGATTAAGACCATTGTATCATACAATGTCTTGGAAAATGAATGAGACCATTGTATCTCACAATGTCTTGGAAAATGAATGAGACCATTGTATCTCACAATGTCTTGGAAAATGAATGAGACCATTGTATCTCACAATGTCTTGGAAAATGAATGAGACCATTGTATCTCACAATGTCTTGGAAATGAATGAGACCATTGTAACATACAATGTCTTGGAAATGAATGAGACCATTGTAACATACAATGTCTTGGACATAAAATATTGGAGTAGGAACATGATTGGGAGAATGTGATTGTGTCGAAATGCCCTAGAATAGGCATACATAGATATGTTTAGTCCATTGTTTAGATAAATGATTGAAAATAAACCGAATTTATATATCAATATACTAATGCTTACGGGGAAATGCTCAAAATGGGTATATATGAATATACTAATATGTTTGTGAAGCATAACATGCTTACTAAGTCCATAATCGTCTGGAGGATGGAAGACACGGAGAGCGGAAGGCTATAAAATGTTTTTGTTTGTGATTGTAGTTATAGTTTAGGTCTCACTTAGACCCGTTTCTCTATAACCTGGCTCTGATACCAATCTGTAACACCCCCAATTCATGGTTGCAGCGGAATTCGAACTGGGTGTTACTCGACGGCACAATAGTCACAATAATAGAAAACGAACTCCAATTGAGTCGTTTTAAAAGATGTATCATTCAAATTATATAAATATCAGAGATTTCAAAATGAGGTCCCAATTGGTTCCATGTTTACAATGTATAATAAATGAGTTTTGAATGATAATAAAATTTATAGCCCTCTTGAGTATCCGTGTCCTTCCGTGCCATCCTTGATCGTCATGAACCTGAAATACATGCTTGAGAGGTCAACACAAAGGTTGAGTGATATTTATAGAGTTTGTTAAGTCGTTTGAACACAATATGTTGGTAGTGTGAGTTATAGGCTCACACCAATGTTTGGAAAACAAAACAGGTAGGCTACGTTATTATACGCCCGGAACATGTATTATACACTAAGCTTATGACACCATAACGTTAACGTGTACCAATATCGATCGGCAGATTTATCCCGGTAGGTACTTTGCTAACATACCTAAATCTCAAATATTAATGCATTTGTTTGCACTTAGTCAAAACAAATGGGATTCGTCAATCCCAATAGGCCTATTATTAATATTCGCGCTCACTATTGCTAGTGATTAAATGGTTCATAATCAAGGATATCGGTTTAGCAAGGTTGGTACTTAGTGATAATAAAACAATCAGGTAAGCATACAATTTAAAAACATTGTGCTCGGTTATAAATAGCATGTATTTCCCCCAAGGGTTTGTAAAACGATTAAGTAATCGAGAGTGGGGCTATGAACTCACCTTAAGTAAGATAGCAAGTAATGAATGTGATGGTCGAATCGCGAAGGTTCTATGAGCAACCTATAATAGAATGTCGCGACTTAGGATTGGAGTAAAGAATATGAATTAGTGCCTATATATATATCTTGCATTTAGTCCATGATGTGGTATGATGTATAATGTAAGTCTTTGAAAGAAAGCTTCATGAAACATGTATATTTTGGTATATCGTTTACTACCGTTCGGGCCGACATAATTCAGAAGCCATGTTAGTAAGCATTCGAGGAGCCAGGACACTTTAACTCGTAAATCCACAACTCATCTCGACGGCTTACATAATGAACTCCTCACATGAGGCTCCCTACTATTGTAGTAGTTGATAAAGTATATAGATATAAGTTTTGATCCGAAAAGTTACTTGTCCGATATTTGAATAAACTTAGGAAAGTTTATTAGTACATGAAGATTGTTATTAGGGTATGTTTCATAAGTTTTGTATGACCATTTTCTCTTGGTAATATCTCATGGTTCCCTTTTAAGTGAAGTAGATCCAAATTGCTTGTTCAAGTTATCGCCTAATTCATTGTTTCATGTTTACGCCTATGTAAGTTGGTATGGTCATTTCGTCATGGCCTAGCCATGACCTTTGGTCATTGTTCCATGGTCTTGAAACTCAACCTTGGCTCTAGCCATGGTTGTGTCTTGATTCTAGGTCATAAGACCCCTTTGGTCTTCATAAACCATAACTTATATGTAATGACTTTGGCTAAAAATGGGCTGTTTAGAATTTGAAGAAATTTATCACTCGGAAAGCGTTTTTAGGGCTCGAGCTTCTTTGCTCCTGAACGAAAACGTCGTTCCGGACAACTTTCGTGTTTTAACTTTTTGATGAATCGGACCAGAAGTGGGACTTTCAAAACCCAAATTTGATCAGAATGGTATTTGGCAGTTTGCCGGAAATCTTTGGTAACTTCAAATCGCCATAACTTTTGACTCGTATACTCTTTTTAGGTGGTTCAAATTGCTATGGTTTCCTTTTTAAGTCCTCTACCACAATATGTAATGATCCAATATCATAATTTTACCATTTTGGTCGTGGTTTTCCAAGAAAGTCACTAGTTTGCTTGTTATAGTAACTTGTCTTATCAATCATGTACAATAACTTGTTTTACTCACTTTTATACATCATGGACATGAATACAAGACATAATATAGCACAAATAATATGTAAATAACATGAATATGATTATTTAACAAGAATCAAGTTAGGGTTTGTGTTAGCATTAAAAAATATGTATTTAGAAGTGATGGTCATTCTCATACATGTAACTTTGTAATGTGTCGTAGATTACAATAGAATAGTCAATGGGCTTATGGTTTGGACTAATCTAATAGGTTATAAGTTATGTATTACAACTAGTCCATACTTAATGTAAAAGTCCAATCCATGACCAAGCCCATCCAAGCCCATTAGGGTGTTACATCTCTTACTATATAAACACCTCAAATGAGTCATTTGAGGTGTGTGCTTGTGTGTGTATTGTGTGTGTTTTCTTAATAAAAGTTCTCTTCATCTTATTCTCTATTTCTACATAAGCTAACGCCACACATACTATTACAAGTCACCATCTTTCCATCTTTCTAGTTCTTATATTGGTATTAAAGTTGATATATCTAAGGTCCTACAAGTGGTATCAATCGCCTAACAATGATTTAGGAGTGTGTGGAAATCGTTTGTATCAAGTTTTTTGTGTCTAAAGTTGCGTTTTTCATATTTAACGTGTACTTTTCTTGCAAAAAGTCTTGATCTTTAAGTGTTTTAGTGTTAAAGTTGTTGTTTTTATTGAAGCTTTAGTGATTCTAAGTGTTTTGGGAAAGATTTGATCATTAGAAACAAGTGAAAAAAGTGTTTTTGGTTGAAAAAATCGCATTTTTCACGTTTTCTGGTCATCCTACGCGTTACTTGGGTGAATAGTACGATCTACAGCTGTCTACAGTACTTCTTACGCGTAAAATTGGTCAAAACCCTTTTCTTACGCGTAAAATAGGTCAAAACCCTTTTCTTACGCGTAACTCCGGTCAAAACCCTGTTTTTACGCGTTACTTGGAAGTTTACGCGTTAAATCCTACGCGTAAGTCACTTTCTACGCGTAAGTTGAAGTTTACGCGTAAGATTACTGTTTACGCGTAAGTTTCAGAGTCTACGCATAAGCTTCATCAACGGTCTTCTCTTTGTGCTACGGTGACTCAGTACTTCCCTGACTTGGATAAGTTTGTGGAATACTTCGACACGGGATATCTTTCAAGCTTGGATAAGTTTGAGAGATCAATTTGGTTGAAAAAACCTTACGCGTAACAATTCTTACGCATAAACTCTAAGTTTACGCGTAAAATCAAAGTTTACGCATAAACATTACTGTTTACGCTTAACTTGGATCTTACGCATAACTTACAGGTTACGCATAACATCTTACGCGTAAGATTATTCAAGGTTTACGCGTAAAATCAAGCTTTACGCGTAAGTTTTGGACTTTTGACTACCAAACTTCAAACGGCCATAACTTTTGAACCGTAACTCCGTTTTCGACGAATCAGCTGTCAAAACGACCGCGAGACCGAGAAGAAGGACACGTTGAATTTTTAAGGTTTCAGATCAAATTTTTCACCATAAAAACTTGCATCAACTTACACTAAACACTACTCCTACTTCGTTGGAACGATCCAAGAATCAACTTTATCAATCTAGACTTCATCAATGGCTACTCAGCAAGATATTCATGCAGCCGGTGCGGAAAACCGACCTCCAATGCTTGAAAAAGGTGGATATCTCCCATGGACAAGCCGCATGCTTCGTTACATCAAAACAAAGCCTGATGGTAAATTAATGATCAACTCCATTACAAATGGTCCATTTAAGCCACGACAAGTTCAAATTGAAGGTAATCCAAATGCAACACCTCCTACTCAACCATTCGTGCGTGAACAAACAGAAGCAGATTACACAGAGGAAGACAAGAAGCAGATCGCCGCTGATGATATGGCAATGCATTTAATCCAACTTGGATTACCACGGGAGATCTTTGCTGCGGTCGACAGCTGTGAAACTGCTTATGCTATGTGGGAACGTGTTAGGAGGATATGTCATGGAACAGAGATTGGACAACAGGATGTTGAGAACAAACTTCTTACGGAATGGGAGAATTTTACATCCACTAAAGGTGAACAGATTGAATCTTACTACACAAGGTTTTGCACTTTGATGAATGAGTTAATCAGAAACAAGTTGACACCTCGAACAATTGCAACAAACATCAAATTCATCAATAACCTTCCAGAAGAATGGGGTCGTTATGTTACAATTGTCAATCAAACAAAGGATTTACATAAGGTGAATTATGATCAACTCTATGACTTTTTGAAGCAAAACCAAGCTGAGGCTAATGAAGTAAGGAAAGAAAGATTGGCAAAGAATCATGATCCTCTTGCATTAATTGCTACTACACCAACACCGCTACCAGTGAACACACAACAATCATCATCATCTTCCACTCACAACTACATGCAACCATCATACATTCAACAACCAACACCGGTCTACCAACAACAGTTCTACCCACAGCAACAACAACACGTTATTCCACAACAGCAATACCAACAATTCCCAGAACCAGAATTCACTGAAAATGATGAAGCTACTGCAGCATTGACCCAAGCGTTTGCTTTTCTGTCAAAGGCATTCCAAGGACGCTATTCTACACCAACTAACAACAACCAAAGGATTTCATCGAACACTCGCAACAAGCAGATTGCTCAGCCGAGTTTCAATATGGGCAACGGAGGCCAAATGGTTGGAGTTTATGGGAATCAGCAAGGATATGCTACTGGAATTAACATGGGGAATCAGAATATGCTGAATGCAGGGAATCAGAATGCAGGAAATCAGTATGGTCAGTATGCAGGGAATCAGTTGGGTCAGTTTGTTGGAAATCAGAGGGGTCAGAATGTTGGTAATCAGGCAATGGGTAATCAGAATAGAAATGTTGCAGCTCCAGTAGTTGGGAATTTGGGAAATGTGAATCAGGGTAACCCGGTAAAGTGTTTCAACTGTCAGGGTGTAGGTCATATGGCAAGGAACTGTCCTACTAAGCCGAACAAGAAAGATCTAGCGTACTTGCAGAAAGCAGTGATGTTGGCACAAAAGGCAGAGGCAGGATTCCAGTTGAACGCAGAGGAGAATGATTTTATGGCTCTTATGGATGACATGGAAGATAGAGAGGATATCGATGCGAACTGCATATTCATGGCGAATCTTCAGGAAGCTAAGTATGACACGGATTCTGACACACTTCCTGTTTATGACACCAATGCACCATCTGAGGTATCCAACTTCAACACATGTCACAATAATGATATATTTGATATGTCTCCTCATAAGGAACAACATTCTGAGAAGCTAGCACCCACTTATGATACATACCTGGATACGCCAAGTAGTAGCAATACTCCTTCAGCAACTCCAGATGTGAATCATAATGGAGGCTTCGTTTCACAGCATGCTGAGAATGATGAGGAAACACGTGCTTTATTTGAATCATTATTGAATAATTGTCGGATTGAAATTGAGAATGTGAAAAAGGTCAATCGCGATGTTAAGGCCGCGAATGTTAAATTGACCGCTGAGCTTGAGAGTTACAAAGAAAACGTTAAAGCTTTTGAATTTCATAACAAAAGATTGTCTGAATTAGAAACTGGTTATCAAAATTCCGTTTCAAGGGAAAAACAATTGCAACTCAAGTTTGATACACTTGATGTTAATTCTTTCAAAAAGATAAAATCTTTAAACGCAGAAATTTCTGATTTACAAAACCAACTTTCTAAACAAAAAACAGCTTATACCAATCTTGAAAAAGAAAGGGATGAGTTGAAAAAGGACTTTGCAAAGAAAGAAGACAAACTTTTGGCCGAAATCGTAGAGTCAGAACACATGATTGCTCATTTAGAAGAATTGGTGGTTAAGTCGGGTCAGTCAAGTCAAACAATGAAAATGATTTCAAATCAAACTAATCCGGTTTACCATACGAAACATAAAGTGGCTCTCGGTAACAACACCCCCAGTAATCTCAAGAAAGCTCAGCAAGAACAGAATGTTTTGTATAATGGTAATGTGATTTACACTAAACATGATCCTCCCGTCGTTCGGGATTCTGTGCAAACGATAGAACATGTCGAAGAGAGCATTACTAAAATGAAACAAAAGGATTTGAAACCCATTGATTACAACAAATTGAACAAACTTTCGGGAATTACTTTTGTTCCACAAAAAGAACCATCTGTGTTTTCCATAAAACGACCATTCTCAAAAATGTTTTCTAAGAAAGTAATTGTTTCCAAATCTCTTTCAAAAATGGAACAAATTTCTTCTAACAACACTTTTAATACAAGTGAGGCTAGAGAAATTTTGGATGACGTTAAAAAGAGAATTCAAGAACTTCAAAATATTGTTGCTTCTAAAACTACAATCGATATTAACAACTGGCATTCCAGTTTTCATATTGAGCAGAAAAAAGTTTTTGAAAACGAAATTACTATCCCACTGAATAACATCAGTGCGAGGGTAATCCATTTTGAACAAGCTTTCTTAAAAGAAACGGCCGACTTTGTCAAGGACCACAAATCCCTGGTAAACGAAACTAACGAAACTCGTGAAAACATGAATGTTTTGGAAAACCTAAATGATTCTCTCTTCGAAGCTGTTATGACCACTGACATTATGTCCATCATTTTACAAACATACTCTGTTCAAGACGATGAAAGACTGAGAGCTGAGACCTCCGAAATTGTTTCAAAATATGAAAATGCTCTTATAAAGCTTGAAAAAGAAAATGTGTCATATTTTAAACAACTTGATCGAAAACAGGAAGAATGCAAGTATGACAAATTGTCGTATGAGCGTGTCTTAAAGAACATGAAAGAGCAAAATGATCTTTTGAGGGCTCAGCTTGAAAGTCAAAAAGGAAAGGGTGAGGAAACTAAGTTTGCAAAACCGTCGACTTCGGAGAAACCAAATGTTTCAAACACGGTTCAAAAACCAAAGATGTCAATTTCAAGGTTTGCTCCAAAAGTCGATGAGAAAAAGAATTTGACAAAACCAGTCACTCCAACACCCTTGCCCAAGAAAAGTGAAAATGTTAAGATTGTTGATAAAGGAAAAGCGGTTGTCGAAACACCAAAAGTGATAGCACCTGGCCTTTTTAGGATTAGTCCCACTAATGCGTCTGCCTCCACTTCTAAGACAAATGCGTGCAAAAAGGATAATTCTAAAGAGTCTAGTGATGCTAAAAAGGACAACAATATAAATCCTAATGTGTGTGCCTTACCTTCTACAGGATTAGAATGCATCTCTAGGAGCAGCAGACTACAGCCTAGGAGCAATACAAGGAACAATAGAGTCTCGCCTGCATCTAAGAGTAGTAGCAAGAATAAAGTTGAAGAAGTAGAAGAACACCCTAGGAATTTATCGCTTTGTAATAAGAAACATGATTCATCTGAATGTAATGTCGAAAGTACTGGTTCTAATGCATGTAATGACTCTGTTTGTTTAAAATGCAAGAAATGTTTAATTAATGATGTTCATGATGAATGTGTTTCTAAGAATGTGAATGTTTCGCCTAAACAGAAGTATGTTCCAAAGGGAACTAGTGCCAGATCTAGATCTATAGAAAGATTAGTTTCACGTTTTAGGTCTACCACTAGTAGTCGAATGCCTAGGAACTACCTTAAGTTTTGTATGTGGATACCCACGGGTAGAGAGTTCACTCTTAAGGACGGCAAATTAGAAATAACTCAAGCTAAACAAGTAGCAACTGTCTCTGAGTGTGATTCTGCTTTTACTCCTAACCCCATGGAACCAAATTCAACACGGTTTCCAAATCCAAACTCTTCTGTTCTTGGCAGGTTATCGAAATATGTCTTTGGATCGTCGACTCGGGTTGCTCCAAGCACATGACCGGGAATTTAAAGCTGCTGATCAATTTCATCTGGAAATTCATGGGAACTGTACGCTTTGGAAATGATCATGTAGCAGCTATTCAGGGTTATGGAGATCTTCAATTTGGAAATTTTTTAATCACTCGAGTTTACTACGTCGAAGGGTTGGGACACAACTTGTTTTCAGTTGGGCAGTTTTGTGATGCAGATTTAGAAGTTGCATTCAGGAGAAACACGGTTTTTATTAGAAATTTGGTTGGTGATGATCTCTTAACTGGTAATCGTGGTACAAATTTGTATGCTATCGACATCAACCAAATGGCTTCTACATCACCAATTTGTCTTATGACAAGGGCAACCGAAACTAAGTCCTGGTTGTGGCATAGACGTTTATCCCATCTCAATTTCGACACCATCAACAAGTTAGCCAAAGACAACATCGTCATCGGACTTCCTAAGTTCAAATACACCAAGGAACACCTATGTCCATCATGCGAACAAGGAAAAAGTAAAAGAGCATCATATAAACCCAAAACCGTACCTAGTTCGGAAGCAAGGTTACATATGTTGCACATGGACTTATGTGGCCCAATGAGAGTTGAAAGCATTAATGGGAAGAAGTATATTCTTGTTATTGTTGATGACTATTCAAGATATACTTAGGTAAAGTTTTTGAGATCAAAAGACGAAGCACCAGGCATCATCATCACCTTTCTGAAGCGTATTCAAGTTCTACTTCAAGCTCCAGTAAGGATTATAAGAACAGACAATGGCACAGAATTCACAAATCAGGAGTTAAGAACTTACCTCGAAGATGTTGGAATTACACATCAAACATCAGTTGTTAGAACTCCACAGCAGAATGGGGTAGTTGAAAGAAGAAACCGAACTCTTGTGGAAGCTGCTCGCACAATGCTGATTTTTTCCAGTACACCACTATTCTTATGGGCTGATGCTGTAGCCACTGCTTGCTTTACTCAAAACCGATCCCTAGTCCATCCGAGATTCAATAAAACCCCATATGAGCTAGTGAACAACCGTAAACCTGACATCTCTTACCTTCACGTGTTTGGCGCTTTGTGCTATCCGACGAATGATAGAGAAGATCTAGGAAAGTTAAAAGCTAAGGGTGATATTGGAATCTTCATTGGATATTCAGAAAACTCGAGGGCATTCAGGGTGTATAATAGAAGAACGAAAAAGATAATGGAGACGATGAATGTGAAGTTTGACGAGATTTCACAAATGGCTTCTGAGAGATACGCTCTAGAACCCGCGCTTAATCCAATGGCTTCTAATCAAACCAGATTAGGACCCGCACCAAACAGACAGACTTCTGGACACATCAGTTCAGGACTCGTGCCTCAAGGAGCTCAGTCAACAAACACGGATAAACCTTCAGAACAAGAACTGGAAAACTTCTTCGAGTTAATGTTTGATGAATATTATGGTGGAACTTCGACTAATGCATCTCAACAACATTCCGCTGCACCCGCTCAAAACCATCAACCACCACCACCATCACAAGATGTATCTACAACAATCGAAGCTGAAGCACCAACTACCTCAACATCATCTACATCTACTCAAGCAACTCCAGTACTTGAAACTGAACTCCCAAGAGTTGATGAGCAAAACCAAAACACAAATTTTCAAGAAGAAACTACATCTAATTCAAACGATGTTGCGTTAGAAGGAGAAGAAGAAGTATTTGAAAACCCGTTTTCATCAGACTCTGCTGAATCTTCTTCAAGGTTACAAGAACCATCTAACACACACTCGTTCAACCAAAGGTACCCTTCTACGTTTCAATGGACAAAAGACCATCCGTTAGTACATGTTATTGGTGATCCTTCAATGCCAGTTCAGACGAGGAGACAACTTGCCACCGATCTCGAATTGTGCATTTACATTTGCTCAATAAGCACCAAAGTACCTAAGAACATTCGGGAAGCAATGGCAGAAAACCCATGGATTGAAGCGATGCAGGAGGAATTTCTTCAATACCTATTACATGACAGTTGGGAACTTGTTGAACGACCACTTGATAAACGTGTTCTTGATCTCAAGTGGTTGTGGAAGAACAAACTGGATGAGGAAATGACTGTTATTCGCAACAAAGCTCGTCTCGTGGCTAAAGGATATCCACAAGAAGAAGGGATAGATTTCGAAGAATCATTCGCGCCTGTAGCTAGACTTGAAGCAGTCCGGATTTTCTTAGCCTATGCCGCTCACAAAAATATCACGGTCTATCAGATGGACATTAAGACAGCTTTCTTGAATGGAACTCTGAAAGAAGAAGTGTATGTGAGTCAGCCAGAGGGATTCGTCGACAAAGATCATCCAGACTACGTCTACAAGCTTAAGAAAGCAATTTATGGTCTAAAACAAGCTCCAAGAGCGTGGTATGACGAACTATCATCTTTCTTGCTTAAAAACAATTTCACCAAAGGAACGGTTGATGACACCTTGTTTATCAAAAAATTCAAAGATGACATTTTGATCGTTCAAATTTACGTGGACGACATTATTTTTGGATCAACCAATCCTAACCATTCAAAACATTTTGAAAATCTCATGAAAAGCAAATTTGAAATGTCCATGATGGGGGAACTAAAATTCTTTCTGGGTTTACAAATCCATCAATCCCCTCGTGGTATTTTTATCAATCAAGCTAAATATACATTAGAGATTTTGAAAAAACATGGAATGGAAAACTGTGATTCTGTTGGTACACCAATGGTCACTTCACCAAAAATAGGTGCTGATTTATCTGGAAAACCCATCGATCCGAAAAAATATCGGAGCATGATCGGTTCTCTCATGTACCTAACTGCTAGTCGCCCCGATATTCAATTTGCTGTTTGTTTATTAGCACGGTTTCAGGCAAAGCCTACCGAACTTCACCTCAAAGAGGTTAAACGGATCTTTCGGTACCTACGAAGCACCATTAACTTGGGACTTTGGTATCCGAAGGATTCGGAGTTTAATCTAACAGCATTTTCAGACGCAGACCATGCTGGTGATCAAGTTACAGCAAAGAGTACATCAGGTGGAGCACAATTTTTGGGTGAAAAGCTAGTAAGCTGGTCGTCAAAGAAACAGGATTGTACTGCGCTTTCAACCGCCGAAGCCGAGTATGTGTCTCTATCTGCGTGTTGTGCCCAAGTTCTTTGGATGCGGACACAGCTCACAGATTATGGCTTTACTTTTGACAGAATACCTATGTATTGTGACTCAAAAAGTGCCATAGCCATCTCGTGCAATCCCGTACACCACTCTAAGACGAAGCATATCAAAGTCCGCTACCATTTCATCAAAGAACACGTGGAAGAGGGTACTGTTGAATTATTTTTCGTTAAGACTGATTATCAACTCGCCGATCTATTTACTAAAGCCCTTCCAAAAGAAAGGTTTGACTATTTAGTTCGACGAATTGGCATGCGAAGCCTAACTCCTGAGGAGCTAGAACGTCTTCTCGAATCTTCTTGAAAAATATTTTCAAAATCGCTTCGCTGTAAATAATTTTGAAAAAACAAAATACAAAATTTGAAAAACCAACAAAAACAAAATACAAAAATATAAAATTTTCAAAAAATACAAAAACAATATAAAATCAAAAAATCCAAAAATATTCTTCTCACGACATGTCTCTCGTATAAATCAATATTCTGTACGTTTCTAGAAATGTCACTCAACAATGATACGGACATGTACAGATGCTTGAGCGGGAGTTCCTTTTTAATGTTTTTCTAAAACATGTCGTTTCTCAAAAGTTTCTTCACTACGGCTTTCGTATACATCAGTACGAAACCCGGACTTCAATGATGACTTCTGATTATTTTCAAATCAAGGACTCGTACGTTCAATGACGAACTCTTTTTCAAAAAGTTCGAGTCTAAACAAACGAAAAAGATTTCAAGCATAAACTCGTTTTCAAACAAAATTCTTGAGCACTTTTTCTAGATTGTTCAAAAGATTTCTCAAAATCTCTCAAAATGAGTGCTCAAGATAACTCCCTCAAAACCCTTAAAATTGATTTTAAATATGCTATCATTAAGGGGGAGTACAAAAACTAAATGTTCCAAATTCATGCAGAATCTGTCTTTCTCTCCAAAAGCTTTTTCTTAATTTGTTGATATCAAAAATATCACGATATGCTATTTTTGAGGGGGAGAAGACATGATTAAATGTGATCAAAGATGTTTTAAGATTGTGGCTGAATCTCAGAAGAGCTCGACTCAGTAAGTACCAATGAATTGACGAAGCTTAAAATGTCAGTAATCGAAAAGACTTGTCCTGGACGGGTAATAATTTCAAGCTAGTCTAACTAGTGATGTAAGCGTGTCTCGAATAGGACTTGTCTGAGTAGAGTGTACCGTATCGAGAGACTTTCTTTGGACTTGACCAGGACGGGTAATAATTTCAAGCTAGTCTAACTAGTGATGTAAGCGTGTCTCGAATCGGTCATGTTCACTGAAAGTGGATCAATTCAAAAAGTGCAAACTCCTCACGCATGTGCAAATTTCTAAAATATTCATGAGCACATGTGAAGGGGGAGTCCTTCATAAAAAATGCAAAACTCTCGAAGTGTCAACAAAATGTGTTTTATTATCATAAACACTTTGAGAGATTTTCACAAAAAGGTTTTATGGCATATGATCAATGATAGGATAGTCATGGAGTTATAAGGTGACTAAGGTTAGGAAAAACCGTCCTATGATCCGCCAGAGCCGGAGGGATCTACCCAAGGACAAATCCAATAGATTAGAATTAGAAGTCCTTAGGTATGATTGAAAAAAGGAGAAAATGAGAAAGGAGAAAGAAGGGGTTGAAGAATTAAAAAGAAAAGTTATGAAAAAGGGTGAAAAGAAATAGCCCTCCATATGTTCAACCTTAGGGCAGACACCGGGTTCAAATCATATGCTACTAGTTGTTACTAAGGTGACACTGGTATTGAAGACAAAGACGTCATGGACCCAGTGACGCACTGCACTAAACCTTCTAAGCCACTCAAGTTCTCTTAAAAGAGCTTGTTTCATTCTCACGGGGAACCGGTGTAATCTATCGATCTGTCTCTTAGAGATGGTTGATATTGAAGCAGGAGACCTCTCCCTAATCTCCGCATAGGAAACCAAATGTGCACTTATCGAGTCTAGAGCCCCGAGATTCATCAAAAGATCTCATAGGAACACATGATATTTCTACACTGGTTGTTCATCATTAAGGACGCCAGATGTAAACTTAAGAGTCCTACGCAGATCTTACCAATCTGCCAGAACATTTATGAGAGGATTCACTTTTGTGATTCTCAATGATTGAATGGAAATTCCTGCCAGGGTCAACATCAAGCAGCCCTGACAGCAGGTCACTTCGGTAATTCTTTATGGGTTACGCTTAGTGTTCGCGGTGGTTTCAAACGGTCTACAGTCGTGGAGTGATCCCCAGCGACTCACCCAGTCATTGAGCTACTAAGTAGGTCTTGTAAGCTCTCTCGAGAGTATCTGACATGGGAACGGCCTTGGTAAGGGTTAGAAGGAGTCTTCACACTATGCTGTTGACGATCTCTAATTCTTATCTGTAAGTACCGGATGTTTTATTGCTAACTGTTTATATGCAGGGACACTTCATCTCCATGGCGACAGATTCCACATGCTCATACATGCATCTCGAAGTCAAAGGAAAGTTCTCACAAGATCAAAGCAAAGAAAGGTTCAAAGAAAGATTCTACGCAATGTGAAAGAATCTACAGAAGTAAAGTGACAAAGGTCTGTGTGAAAGAACGGGAACTACAAATGCATGTATCACAAAGACTGAAGATGTATGAGCATGTTGGAATGGCAAACAACCACCACAGACGCAGAAGTGACGAAAGGCAGATAACTCCACATCACAAAAGAACAAAGAACGATGAAAAGTCAGTCATCAAAGATCACAAAGCATGAAGGAACAAAGACTAAAGACTATTCTACAACGACACACAAAGTTAAAGACAAAGAACACGGAAGACCCACTCACGTGGAGCATCATTCGAATGACCAACCCTTAGGGGGAGATTGTTAGCATTAAAAAATATGTATTTAGAAGTGATGGTCATTCTCATACATGTAACTTTGTAATGTGTCGTAGATTACAATAGAATAGTCAATGGGCTTATGGTTTGGACTAATCTAATAGGTTATAAGTTATGTATTACAACTAGTCCATACTTAATGTAAAAGTCCAATCCATGACCAAGCCCATCCAAGCCCATTAGGGTGTTACATCTCTTACTATATAAACACCTCAAATGAGTCATTTGAGGTGTGTGCTTGTGTGTGTATTGTGTGTGTTTTCTTAATAAAAGTTCTCTTCATCTTATTCTCTATTTCTACATAAGCTAACGCCACACATACTATTACAAGTCACCATCTTTCCATCTTTCTAGTTCTTATATTGGTATTAAAGTTGATATATCTAAGGTCCTACAGTTTGCTTACAACTTTTGGCTTTCTACAAGAAAGGAAGTCAAGTATGGAACTAGGACACTAAACCTAAGCTTGTAAACCCTTTACCACAACTCTTGTAACCCTTGCTAGCCTTGATCTAACCCTTGTGAAAATCATTTAACTTCAGCCCTAGTAACCTTGTGTAGCTCCTAAATCAACCATGGAATCACCAAACAAACTTAAGATTCATGTAGAGAATAACTAAGCCTTGAACTTTGATATGTAACTTGTAGCTTAAAGATCAAAGGATCATGGAGCTATGATTTGTGTTGGCTCATTTTTATGGATGAAAAGATGAAGAAGAAGGTGTTCTTGAGTGGCTATTTATAGTATGAGAAAGTTAGCTAACCATACATGGGTTAGATATTAACCATGGTTAAGTTTAGGTGAAACTTTGTGCCCAAGTTAAGATGAATGGTCAAGATTGAATCACATGGTGACTAATCCCCCCCTAAGTCGGTTGGGGCTGTTTGGTGGCCAAGTTGGTGACTTTTGGATGATATCTAAGAGTTTAAGCTAAGTTTTGACTCCGTAAAATGCTAACCGTAAGCTGTTAAGCCACGAAACTTAAAACCGGGTATCGTAAAAATACGAAACTTGGGAGAATGGTTAAACATGTCATAATACTCCATAATAAAATATGAAATGAGTGGTTGGTTCCATTTGGGTGCTCAAATCCTGCTAAAACTGGAAACACGGGTCTAAAACGCGTAATACGCAAAACGTACGAATATTGCGTAAAATTGAGAAAAGTTAAATGTAACTTTTCTAATAGAATGATAATGACTTAAAATGACTTATAATGTCTAGACTGGGCTCACTCTAGTGTCGGTTGGTATTAAATGTCCTTTAGACATCAAACCGTAAGCCTAAAAATCACGAAATGGCTTATAAAATCAAGGAATGATTTTTGGTCAATGGAGGAGGGAAAAATATGTTGACTTTTTCTAATAAGTTGAAAACTTAAATCGTCTTAGAAATGCGGTGCAGGTATAGGCTAAGGTTACGGCTGAGTAAAAACGCTTAAAACTGAAAATTCCAGTTTTTCACGGCCGAGGTTTATTTTGGTCATGTTTTTCTCAGTCATGATTTATTCTCAAATAAATCATGAGTGTGTCAAACATTTTTCTGATACGGGGAAAATTAACGCGACCGAATTTCGTTGTACGTAGAATTTCTGAATGACGTTTTACCCTAAAACGTGTAATTCCTTAATAACTTTCACGAAAATGAGCTTATGAATGTCAAACTTTTAATTTGTCATGGAAATGATTTATCACTTCAGCCCAAGAAATAAAAATCAAGTTTCGGGAAAATTTTCGGGAAAAATGAATAGTAAAAGTGAATAGTGAAATTTTCCGGGAAAAGTAATTAACCTGAAAATGCGAATTGTTACAGTCTCCACCCCATATGAGAGCTCCGTCCCGGAGATCAATTGCGTTGGGAGTAGAAACTTTGTTGGTAAAAAGATGTAGGTATTTCTTACATATATGGTCCTCTCGTTTCCATGTGTATTCAGGACCACGTCGTGAGTTCCAACGAACTTGACAATTGGAATACGGCTTTGCTTTGAGTTGTTTGACCTCTCGGTCCATGATTTCTACGGGTTCCTTAATAAATTGAAGATCGTCATTGAGTTGAATTTCATTGAGTGGAATCACTAGTGATTCATTCGACAAGCATTTCTTTAGGTTAGATACATGGAAAGTGGGGTGTATACTACTGAGTTCTGATGGAAGCTCAAGTCTGCATGCCACATGGCCAATCCTGGCTAGGATTTTGAATGGTCCGATGTATCTTGGTTTAGTTTTCCTTGTTACCGAATCGTATCAAGCCTTTCCAAGGCGATACTATTAGCATAACCCTATCTCCGATTTGGAATTCTAGGGGTTTGCGTCGTGTGTCGGCATAACTTTTATGTAGGAAAGGTATGGTAATAGTCGAATATCAAAGGAAATTGGTATAGCAGTCGAATATTAATAGGAATTGAGATAGTAATTGAATATCAAATAGAACTTGATATAGTTGTCAAATATCAATAGCAATTGATATAGGAATCGAATAATGGATTAAGTGTTGAACATGTGGTTGGACCAATTCCTGTTTGAATTGTACGGCTGCCCATGCATATGGCTACATGGCTTCGCAATGAGTTTGGTACGACTGCACATGCATATGGTTACATGGCCTCGCAATGAGTTTGTTTGTTATTGCACTATCATTATGAAAACTAAAATGTAAACCTCGTACTAATGGAAATTGGGATAGTCGTTGCAATCATAGCCTAGTAGGTAATCTGTTGTTGTATCTAGTGTTTATTGACTTCATACTTATGTTATTTCGGATATAATTAAGCCCACTTGTTTATAATTCTTTATTTACATAGAGAGGCATCCCAAACAATGTAACTAAAGGAATATAAATGTATGGTTCGATGATTTATAATTTCTTTATTTAAATGAAAAGGCATCCCAATCCATTCAAATAAGGACATTATAAATCATCGTACTCAAGAATTCCCGACACAACATTCATACTTAGCCGGTGAGTTACAAGGTAGTGTATTACGAGATGATACTGGTGTTCCAAAAGTACAAGATGAATATTCAAACTTGTATAGCTGATGAGGGTACTTGTGGTGTAACTAAGGATGATTTGAGCTTTAAAAGTGCATCAAAATCTGTTAATGAGCTTGTGGTTCCAACGGTTGTGAAGATAATGTTATGATATGTTGATGAACAAAAGTGTGTAGTGTATGCTTAACATTAATACTCTTAGGTATAGATGTTGAGTTTGCTTTAAAAATCTTAAGAGATTTTAAAAGTTTATGATGGAATGGTATCCTTAGGACCTAAACAGGATAGTACTTCTACAGGATGAAGAGAATAATTGGTAACTATTCCAAGATAGTAGTTCGGATTATCTCATAAATGAAAAATTTCAAGAATGAAATTAGGTAACACAAATAAGGTGTTAAGATTTCGCTGAGTGGTAAGACATTATCGTGTCTCTAGATTGTTTTAATGTATTCTGGTGGTTTATCATGTTCATGTAGGAAATCAATCTAAACATAACCCTAGTACAACTATTCTCAGTATTTGAAAATTTTAAGTCGAATATAGTTAGTCAGACTATATTCCACTGTCCCAAGGTTAAATATAGGTGACTAGTCTATATTTAGCCAAGGTTCGATAAAATTTTCAAATACCTAAATTAGGTATACTTTTGATATGTCCGTTGCTTTCGGGAAACTGTCCACTAAACAAAGGCAATGTCCAACCCTTCAATTGCAAGTCCCGGCCATACAAGACTTGTAACCCATGTTTTCACATTCCATCGCATAGAAGATAGTAAGGGTAGGTACGTATGGAAAGGAAGTTTTTAAGTAGTTCTAAAATAGAACATACATGGCCAGGATCACGAACTTTTAATAATGAAGGTTTCATAAGAAAACTTTGATGAATGTAGAGAAAGTTCAGCTTTTGTCGATGATAGATTAGTTTATCCTTTAGAAATCTCATATTTCTTGTTTTGAAATCGATAGATTGTGACGGGTTTTTGATATCATAAGAAATGATATTGATGATGTGATGGAATAATTCTAGAGACCATTTGCACAAAACACAATGTCTCGGAAGTAGGTTAGACCATTGTGCAATTCACAATGTCTGGGAAGTAGGTTAGGTCATTGTGTGACTCAAAACATTTGAGAAATGATTAAGACCATTGTATCATACAATGTCTTGGAAAATGAATGAGACCATTGTATCTCACAATGTCTTGGAAAATGAATGAGACCATTGTATCTCACAATGTCTTGGAAAATGAATGAGACCATTGTATCTCACAATGTCTTGGAAAATGAATGAGACCATTGTATCTCACAATGTCTTGGAAATGAATGAGACCATTGTAACATACAATGTCTTGGAAATGAATGAGACCATTGTAACATACAATGTCTTGGACATAAAATATTGGAGTAGGAACATGATTGGGAGAATGTGATTGTGTCGAAATGCCCTAGAATAGGCATACATAGATATGTTTAGTCCATTGTTTAGATAAATGATTGAAAATAAACCGAATTTATATATCAATATACTAATGCTTACGGGGAAATGCTCAAAATGGGTATATATGAATATACTAATATGTTTGTGAAGCATAACATGCTTACTAAGTCCATAATCGTCTGGAGGATGGAAGACACGGAGAGCGGAAGGCTATAAAATGTTTTTGTTTGTGATTGTAGTTATAGTTTAGGTCTCACTTAGACCCGTTTCTCTATAACCTGGCTCTGATACCAATCTGTAACACCCCCAATTCATGGTTGCAGCGGAATTCGAACTGGGTGTTACTCGACGGCACAATAGTCACAATAATAGAAAACGAACTCCAATTGAGTCGTTTTAAAAGATGTATCATTCAAATTATATAAATATCAGAGATTTCAAAATGAGGTCCCAATTGGTTCCATGTTTACAATGTATAATAAATGAGTTTTGAATGATAATAAAATTTATAGCCCTCTTGAGTATCCGTGTCCTTCCGTGCCATCCTTGATCGTCATGAACCTGAAATACATGCTTGAGAGGTCAACACAAAGGTTGAGTGATATTTATAGAGTTTGTTAAGTCGTTTGAACACAATATGTTGGTAGTGTGAGTTATAGGCTCACACCAATGTTTGGAAAACAAAACAGGTAGGCTACGTTATTATACGCCCGGAACATGTATTATACACTAAGCTTATGACACCATAACGTTAACGTGTACCAATATCGATCGGCAGATTTATCCCGGTAGGTACTTTGCTAACATACCTAAATCTCAAATATTAATGCATTTGTTTGCACTTAGTCAAAACAAATGGGATTCGTCAATCCCAATAGGCCTATTATTAATATTCGCGCTCACTATTGCTAGTGATTAAATGGTTCATAATCAAGGATATCGGTTTAGCAAGGTTGGTACTTAGTGATAATAAAACAATCAGGTAAGCATACAATTTAAAAACATTGTGCTCGGTTATAAATAGCATGTATTTCCCCCAAGGGTTTGTAAAACGATTAAGTAATCGAGAGTGGGGCTATGAACTCACCTTAAGTAAGATAGCAAGTAATGAATGTGATGGTCGAATCGCGAAGGTTCTATGAGCAACCTATAATAGAATGTCGCGACTTAGGATTGGAGTAAAGAATATGAATTAGTGCCTATATATATATCTTGCATTTAGTCCATGATGTGGTATGATGTATAATGTAAGTCTTTGAAAGAAAGCTTCATGAAACATGTATATTTTGGTATATCGTTTACTACCGTTCGGGCCGACATAATTCAGAAGCCATGTTAGTAAGCATTCGAGGAGCCAGGACACTTTAACTCGTAAATCCACAACTCATCTCGACGGCTTACATAATGAACTCCTCACATGAGGCTCCCTACTATTGTAGTAGTTGATAAAGTATATAGATATAAGTTTTGATCCGAAAAGTTACTTGTCCGATATTTGAATAAACTTAGGAAAGTTTATTAGTACATGAAGATTGTTATTAGGGTATGTTTCATAAGTTTTGTATGACCATTTTCTCTTGGTAATATCTCATGGTTCCCTTTTAAGTGAAGTAGATCCAAATTGCTTGTTCAAGTTATCGCCTAATTCATTGTTTCATGTTTACGCCTATGTAAGTTGGTATGGTCATTTCGTCATGGCCTAGCCATGACCTTTGGTCATTGTTCCATGGTCTTGAAACTCAACCTTGGCTCTAGCCATGGTTGTGTCTTGATTCTAGGTCATAAGACCCCTTTGGTCTTCATAAACCATAACTTATATGTAATGACTTTGGCTAAAAATGGGCTGTTTAGAATTTGAAGAAATTTATCACTCGGAAAGCGTTTTTAGGGCTCGAGCTTCTTTGTTCCTGAACGAAAACGTCGTTCCGGACAACTTTCGTGTTTTAACTTTTTGATGAATCGGACCAGAAGTGGGACTTTCAAAACCCAAATTTGATCAGAATGGTATTTGGCAGTTTGCCGGAAATCTTTGGTAACTTCAAATCGCCATAACTTTTGACTCGTATACTCTTTTTAGGTGGTTCAAATTGCTATGGTTTCCTTTTTAAGTCCTCTACCACAATATGTAATGATCCAATATCATAATTTTACCATTTTGGTCGTGGTTTTCCAAGAAAGTCACTAGTTTGCTTGTTATAGTAACTTGTCTTATCAATCATGTACAATAACTTGTTTTACTCACTTTTATACATCATGGACATGAATACAAGACATAATATAGCACAAATAATATGTAAATAACATGAATATGATTATTTAACAAGAATCAAGTTAGGGTTTGCTTACAACTTTTGGCTTTCTACAAGAAAGGAAGTCAAGTATGGAACTAGGACACTAAACCTAAGCTTGTAAACCCTTTACCACAACTCTTGTAACCCTTGCTAGCCTTGATCTAACCCTTGTGAAAATCATTTAACTTCAGCCCTAGTAACCTTGTGTAGCTCCTAAATCAACCATGGAATCACCAAACAAACTTAAGATTCATGTAGAGAATAACTAAGCCTTGAACTTTGATATGTAACTTGTAGCTTAAAGATCAAAGGATCATGGAGCTATGATTTGTGTTGGCTCATTTTTATGGATGAAAAGATGAAGAAGAAGGTGTTCTTGAGTGGCTATTTATAGTATGAGAAAGTTAGCTAACCATACATGGGTTAGATATTAACCATGGTTAAGTTTAGGTGAAACTTTGTGCCCAAGTTAAGATGAATGGTCAAGATTGAATCACATGGTGACTAATCCCCCCCTAAGTCGGTTGGGGCTGTTTGGTGGCCAAGTTGGTGACTTTTGGATGATATCTAAGAGTTTAAGCTAAGTTTTGACTCCGTAAAATGCTAACCGTAAGCTGTTAAGCCACGAAACTTAAAACCGGGTATCGTAAAAATACGAAACTTGGGAGAATGGTTAAACATGTCATAATACTCCATAATAAAATTTGAAATGAGTGGTTGGTTCCATTTGGGTGCTCAAATCCTGCTAAAACTGGAAACACGGGTCTAAAACGCGTAATACGCAAAACGTACGAATATTGCGTAAAATTGAGAAAAGTTAAATGTAACTTTTCTAATAGAATGATAATGACTTAAAATGACTTATAATGTCTAGACTGGGCTCACTCTAGTGTCGGTTGGTATTAAATGTCCTTTAGACATCAAACCGTAAGCCTAAAAATCACGAAATGACTTATAAAATCAAGGAATGATTTTTGGTCAATGGAGGAGGGAAAAATATGTTGACTTTTTCTAATAAGTTGAAAACTTAAATCGTCTTAGAAATGCGGTGCAGGTATAGGCTAAGGTTACGGCTGAGTAAAAACGCTTAAAACTGAAAATTCCAGTTTTTCACGGCCGAGGTTTATTTTGGTCATGTTTTTCTCAGTCATGATTTATTCTCAAATAAATCATGAGTGTGTCAAACATTTTTCTGATACGGGGAAAATTAACGCGACCGAATTTCGTTGTACGTAGAATTTCTGAATGACGTTTTACCCTAAAACGTGTAATTCTGTGTAATTCCTTAATAACTTTCACGAAAATGAGCTTATGAATGTCAAACTTTTAATTTGTCATGGAAATGATTTATCACTTCAGCCCAAGAAATAAAAATCAAGTTTCGGGAAAATTTTCGGGAAAAATGAATAGTAAAAGTGAATAGTGAAATTTTCCGGGAAAAGTAATTAACCTGAAAATGCGAATTGTTACATCTAACCCCAACTCGCTACACACAACTGCTAACCCTCTACCAAGAGGTACCAACTCACTGGCAAGAAATAGCACTCGAAATGCCACCAAAGTCCACCCAAGTGATGAAATGACTAAACCAAGGTTACAACAAGGTGTCTACACAACTAATAAACAAGAAAGTACAAGAAGAATGTCGAGATAAACACCTAACGATATCAAACTCGTGTGAAAACCACTAGAAGAAGTCGAACCACCCTAAAACCACAAACCATACTATAAATTCGAGCATACCATGAATCCTAGGATAGAGCCATGGCTCTGATACCAATTGTAATAAACTCTAATATATGAACATGGATGGTTAAGTGAATTTTGATGATTAAAGATGTAGTTTCTAGTGAGATGTTAGAGAGAGAATGAGATGAGAGAGGTGGGAGCCTTGTATGTGAAAACTTGTGAAAGGTTAGATTGCAAATGAAGGTCCAACCCTTTCCCATGGGTGGGAAAGGGTATATATAGTTTGTAACACCCCCAATTCATGGGTGCAGCGGAATTCAAACTGGGTGTTACTCGACGGCACAATAGTCACAATAATAGAAAACGAACTCCAATTGAGTCGTTTTAAAAGGTTTATCATTCAAATTATATAAATATCAGAGATTACAAAATGAGGTCCCAATTGGTTCCATGTTTACAAATCACATTAAGTAAGTTTTTGAATGATAATAAAATTTATAGCCCTCTTGAGTATCCGTGTCCTTCCGTGCCATCCTTGATCGTCATGAACCTGAAATACATGCTTGAGAGGTCAACACAAAGGTTGAGTGATATTCATAGAGTTTGTTTAATTGTTTGAACACAATATGTTGGTAGTGTGAGCTGTAGACTCACACCAATGTTTGGAAAACAAAACAGGTAGGCTACGTTATTATACGCCCGGAACATGTATTATACACTAAGCTTATGACACCATAACGTTAACGTGTACCAATATCGATCGGCAGATTTATCCCGGTAGGTACTTTGCTAACATACCTAAATCTCAAATATTAATGCATTTGTTTGAACTTAGTCAATACAAATGGGATTCGTCAATCCCAATAGGCCTATTCACAATATTCGCGCTCACTATTTCTAGTGATTAAATGGTTCATAATAAGGGATCTCGGTTTAGCAAGGATGGTACTTAGTGATAATAAAACAATCAGGTAAGCATACAATCTAAAAACATTGTGCTCGGTTAAAAATAGCATGTATTCCCCCCAAGGGTTTGTAAAACAATTAAGTAATCGAAAGTGGGGCTACGAACTCACCTTAAGTAAAATAGCAAGTAATGAATGTAACGGTCGAATCGTGAAGGTTTCTACGAGCAACCTATAATAGAATGTCGCGACTTAGGATCGGAGTAAAGAATATGAAGTAGTGCCTATATATATATCTTGCATTTAGTCCATGATGTGGTATGATGTATATTGTAAGTCTTTGAAGGAAAAGATTCATGAACATGTATGTTTGGTATATCGTTTACTACCGTTCGGGCCGACATAATTCAGAAGTCATGTTAGTAAGCGTTCGAGGAGCCAGGACACTTTAACTCGTAAATCCACAACTCAACTCGACGGCTTACATAATGAACTCCTCACATGAGGCTCCCTACTATTGTAGTAGTTGATGAAATATATAGATATAAGTTTTGATCCGAAAGGTTACATGTCCGATATTTGAATAAACTTAGGAAAGTTTATTAGTACATGAAGATTGTTATTAGGGTATGTTTCATAAGTTTTGTATGACCATTTTCTCTTGGTAATATCTCATGGTTCCCTTTTAAGTGAAGTAGATCCAAATTGCTTGTTCAAGTTCTCGTCAACTCTTTGTTTCATGTTTACGCCTATGAAAGTTGGTATGGTCATTTCGTCATGGCTTAGCCATGACCTTTGGTCCTTGTTTCAAGGTCATGAGACACAACCTTGGCTCTAGCCATGGTTGTGGTCTTGATTATAGGTCATAAGACCTCTTGTTCCTTTCAAAGTATAACCATAATCTTGTGACTTTCGCCTAAAAATGGGCTGTTTAGAATTTGAAGAATTTTATCACTCGGAAAGTGTTGTTAGGTCTCAAGCTTCTTTGTTCCTGAACGAAAACGTCGTTCCGGACAACTTTCGTGTTTTAACTTTTTGATGAATCGGACCAGAAGTGGGACTTTCAAAACCCAAATTTGATCAGAATGGTATTTGGCAGTTTGCCGCAAAGTTTTGGTAACTTCAAATGGGCGTAACTTTTGACTCGTATACTCGTTTTAGGTGGTTCAAATTGCTATGGTTTCCTTGTTAAGTCCTCTACTGTAATATGTAATGATCCAACATCATATCTTTACCATTTTGATCAGGTCTTACCAAGAAAGTCACTAGTTTACTTATTTTAGTAACTTGTTGTAACAATCAATAACAATAACTTGTTTTGCTCACTTTTATACATCATGGACATAACTACAAGACATAATATAGCAAGAATAACATGTAAATAACATGAACATGATTATTTAACAAGAATCAAGTTAGGGTTTGGCTCACAACTTTTGGCTTTCAAAGATGAAAGGAAGTTCACATGTAAGGATAGGACTTTGATAGACTTGCTTCAACCCTTTTTCACTTCATGAAATCTTTCTACCCTTGGTATCTTGAAAGAGAGATGATGAAAATTGAGGTGACTTGAGTGGATTCAAACTCAAGAGAAATCACCAAAGTTTCTAAGGATTTGAAGTAGTTTTGATGAATCAAAACTAAACTAGGGTTTATGTATGGATATTGCACTTGATTTCTTGGATGGAACTTGAAGTAAACTAGTAAAATGAAGTGTGTTGTGTGTGTGGGTCGTTCATATGGTCAAGGAGTGGGAGGAGAAGCATTTATATGCAAATGAGGAGGTTACATTGTTGACTAGTCAACACTTGGAGGCCAAGTTGAACACATGTTCACATCTCATGACACAAGGCATAAGATCAAGCCACATGGGTGGTGAATCCCCCCTCCTAGGCGGTTCACAAGCTTGGGGGACAAGGTGTGAACTTTGCTTGGTATTATCCAAGTATTAGGAAGAGTTTTGACTCCGGGAAATGACAACCGTAAATGATTAGGCCTCAAAACGTAAAACCGGGTGTCGTAAAATTATGGAACTTTAAAGTATTGTTAGACATGTCCATATGTCCCATAATAAAATATAAAATGAGTGGTAGGTTCCATTTGAGTGGTAAAACCCTGCTAAAAACTGGAAACACGGGTCTAAAACGCGTAATACGTAAAACGTACGAATATTGCGTAAAATTGAGAAAAGTAAAATGTTACTTTTCTAATGTGATAAAAATGATTTAAAATGACTTATAATGTCTAGACTGGGCTCAGTCTAGTGTCGGTTGGTATTAAATGTCTTTTAGACATCAAACCGTAAGCCTAAAAATCAAGGAATGACTTATAACATCAAGGGATGATTTTTGGTCAATGGAGGAGGGAAAAATATGTTGACTTTTTCTAATAAGTTGAAAACTCAAATCGTCTTAGAAAAACGTTTTGTGGTCTAACGGTTAATCGCCCATACGGTTAAGCGTGCTCATGCGAGAGTAGTACAGGCTTGGGTGACCTGCCGGGAAGTCTTTGGTCATATTTTTCTCAGTTACGATTAATTCTCAAATAAATCATGAGTGTGTCAAACATTTTTCTGATGCGGAGTCACTTAACGCGGTCGAGTTTCGTTGTACGTAGAATTTCTGAATGACGTTTTACCCTAAAACGTGTAATTCCGTGTAATTCCTTAATAACTTTCACGAAAATGATCTGACGAATGTCAAACATTTAATTTGCCATGGAAATGATTTATCACTTGAGAATATCAAATAAAAATCAACTTTCGGGAAAATTTTCGGGAAAAATGAATAGTAAAAGTGAATAGTGAAATTTTCCGGGAATAGTAATTATCCTGAAAATGCGAATTGTTACAGTCTCTACCCCTTACGGGGAACTTCGTCCCGAAGTTCTATGTGTGTTATATGTTGGAGTGGTGTCGATGAAAAGGTGTGGTTACTTATGAGGACTCGAGTCTTGAATTACCAGTGATATAGTTTGATTTGTCTTAGAATACGGTGTGTCAATAGAAATTGATAACATAGTTGAATATCAATAGAGATTCATATAATAGTCGAATATCAAAGGAAATTGATATAATAATCAAGTATTAATAGGAATTGATATAGTAGTTGAATATCAAATAGAACTCGATATAGTTGTCAAGTATCAATAGCAATTGATATAATAGTTGAACAACAATTGCAATTGACATAGACATCGAATAATGGAATAAATGTTGAACATGTGGTTGGACCAAGTCCTGTTTGAATTGTACGGCTGCCCATGCATATGGCTACATGGCTTCGCAATGAGTTTGGTACGACTGCGCATGCGTATGGTTACATGGCCCCGTAATGAGTTTGGTACGACTGCACATGCATATGGTTACATGGCCTCGCAATGAGTTTGTTTGTTATTGCACTATCATTATGAAAACCAAAATGTAAACCTCGTACTAATGGAAATTGGGATAGTCGTTGCAATCATAGCCTAGTAGGTAATCTGTTGTTGTATCTAGTGTTTATTGACTTCATACTTATGTTATTTCGGATATAAATAAGCCCACTTGTTTATAATTCTTTATTTACATAGAGAGGCATCCCAAACAATGTAACTAAAGGAATATAAACGTATGGTTCGATGATTTATAATTCCTTTATTTAAATGAAAAGGCATCCCAATCCATTCAAATAAGGACATTATAAATCATCCTACTCAAGAATTCCCGACACAACATTCATACTTAGCCGGTGAGTTACAAGGTAGTGTATTATGAGATGATACTGGTGTTCCAAAAGTACAAGATGAATATTCAAACTTGTAAAGCTGATGAGGGTACTTGTGGTGTAACTAAGGATGATTTGAGCTTTAAAAGTGCATCAAGATCTGTTAATGAGCTTGTGTTTGTAACGGTTGTGAAGATAATGATGTGATATGTTGATGAACAAAAATGTGTAGTGTATGCTTAACATTAATACTCTTAGGTATAGATGTTGAGTTTGCTTTAAAAATCTTAAGAGATTTTAAAAGTTTATGATGGAATGGTATCCTTAGGACCTAAACAAGATAGTACTTCTACAGGATGAAGAGAATAATTGATAACTATCCCAAGATAGTAGTTCGGATTATCTCATAAATGAAAAATTTCAAGAATGAAATTAGGTAACACAAATAAGGTGTTAAGATTTCACTGAGTGGTAAGACATTATCGTGTCTCTAGATTGTTTTAATGTATTCTGGTGGTTTATCATGTTCATGTAGGAAATCAATCTAAACATAACCCTAGTACAACTATTCTCAGTATTTGAAAATTCTAAGTCGAATATAGTTAGTCAGACTATATTCCACTGTCCCTAGGTTAAATATAGGTGACTAGTCTATATTTAGCCAAGGTTCGATAAAATTTTCAAATACCTAAACTAGGTATACTTTTGATATGTCCGTTGCTTTCGGGAAACTGTCCACTAGACAAAGGCGATGTCAAACCCTTAAGTTGCAAGTCCCGTCCATACAAGACTTACGTATGTTTTCATATTCCATTGCATAGAAGGTAGTAAGGGTAGATACGTATGGAAAGGAAGTTTTAAGTAGTTCTAAAATAGAACATACTTGGCCAGGATCACGAACTTTTAATAATGAAGGTTTCATAAGAAAACTTTGATGAATGTAGAGAAAGTTCAGCTTTTGTCGATGATGGATTAGTTTATCCTTTAGAAATCTCATATTTCTTGTTTTGAAATCGATAGATTGTGACGGGTTTTTGATATCATAAGAAATGATATTGATGATGTGATGGAATAATTCTAGAGACCATTTGCACAAAACACAATGTCTCGGAAGTAGGTTAGACCATTGTGTAATTCACAATGTCTGGGAAGTAGGTTAGACCGTTGTGTGACTCAAAACATTTGAGAAATGATTAAGACCATTGTATCATACAATGTCTTGGAAAATGAATGAGACCATTGCATCTCACAATGTCTTGGAAAATGAATGAGACCATTGTATCTCACAATGTCTTGGAAAATGAATGAGACCATTGTATCTCACAATGTCTTGGAAAATGAATGAGACCATTGTATCTCACAATGTCTTGGAAAATGAATGAGACCATTGTAATTAGTTACAATGTCTTGGACATATAATGTTGGAGTAGGAACATGATTGGGAGAGTGTGGCTGTGCCGAAATGCCTTAGAATAGGCATACACAGATATGTTTAGTCCATTGTTTAGATAAATGATTGAAAATAAACCGAGTTTATATATCAATATACTAATATGTTCATGTAGCATAAAATGCCTAGTGTGTATATATCAATATACTTATATGTGTTCATGTAGCATAAAATGCCTAGTGTGTATATATCAATATACTTATATGTGTTCATGTAGCATAAAATGCTTAGTGTGTATATATCAATATACTTATATGTGTTCATGTAGCATAAAATGCTTAGTAAGTCCATAATCGTCTGGAGGATGGAAGACACGGAGAGCGGAAGGCTATAAAATGTTTTTGCTTGTACATGTGGTTATAGTTTAGGTCTCAATTAGACCCGTTTCTCTATAACCATGGCTCTGGTACCAATCTGTAACACCCCCAATTCATGGGTGCAGCGGAATTCAAACTGGGTGTTACTCGACGGCACAATAGTCACAATAATAGAAAACGAACTCCAATTGAGTCGTTTTAAAAGGTTTATCATTCAAATTATATAAATATCAGAGATTACAAAATGAGGTCCCAATTGGTTCCATGTTTACAAATCACATTAAGTAAGTTTTTGAATGATAATAAAATTTATAGCCCTCTTGAGTATCCGTGTCCTTCCGTGCCATCCTTGATCGTCATGAACCTGAAATACATGCTTGAGAGGTCAACACAAAGGTTGAGTGATATTCATAGAGTTTGTTTAATCGTTTGAACACAATATGTTGGTAGTGTGAGCTGTAGACTCACACCAATGTTTGGAAAACAAAACAGGTAGGCTACATTATTATACGCCCGGAACATGTATTATACACTAAGCTTATGACACCATAACGTTAACGTGTACCAATATCGATCGGCAGATTTATCCCGGTAGGTACTTTGCTAACATACCTAAATCTCAAATATTAATGCATTTGTTTGAACTTAGTCAATACAAATGGGATTCGTCAATCCCAATAGGCCTATTCACAATATTCGCGCTCACTATTTCTAGTGATTAAATTGTTCATAATAAGGGATCTCGGTTTAGCAAGGATGGTGTCACAACTCACCATTTCGCGTCATTTACCATTTCAGGTCATTTTCCGAAACTTTGACTTTTTACTATTCATAAATCATTATTCATCAAAACACTATTCATCATTTTCGAGGTCAGTTTGATATTCTGAGAAACTTTTGGGAAATTTACTATTCACCGAACACTATTCATTCCGGAAAAGTTTTCACTATTCACTTGCATTACTCATTTCATCGTAAATTTAGTTTACGGGTATTCAAATTCGCGTAACCGGATTTGGTTTAGGTGCGAATTCATTTCATTAGTGCTAAGGACACTGCATACGGACTGGAGATAGTCTGCATATCATCATAACAGCATTTTCATGTTATACCACTCTCAGGATTTTCAAATTTCTATATTCAGTACATTTAACGTTTTTACGTATAAGTATTTATAGTAAACGTTAACACCCGGTTTATACACGACGAATATATCTAAATATTCCCACGATGGTCCCGACATATTTTTATATCCATTTTAACATCATAAAAGTCATAACATTCAGTTACCCAGTATTTTGGAAATTTATTTTATTTATAACGTACGCGTATGAATATTACGACGGTTTTCGTGAAAACTAAACAATAATCACCCGAACACTCAATACTTGTACCCAACATAATTTTAACATTTTTATAACTCTATTTTGACAAGTTTAGTCATTATTTCATATTCCATATTTTTACGATACCCAGAGTTACGTTTCGCGATTTAAAACTTTACGGTTTGCGATTAACGGAACCAAAACCGACTCCGTGAACCATATAACACCAAGCTTACTACATACTCTTCTAATTTTCACACATGTGCAGCCCCCCCATCCCAATGTTACTTCAACTTGTCCCTTTATTTACCAAAATGCCATGGAATTTAGATATTTCATACTTAAACACATTTAACACTTTGATACTTATTTTTATAAATCAAAAATGAAGTTTCCTCTTGTTCTTCCTCCTAAGCCACGACCAAACCACCATATCAAGATCAAGTGATCATTTTTCATAAGTTATAACACCAAACTTGTTCCTTTTACTTGTCTAATCAAGAATCAATCAAGAAAAACACAAGAAATCCAAGCATAATCATCATCTAATCATCTCATTTTATCAAGTAAGTTATCAACTTTATTTTTACATGGATCATCTTATATTTACATGTATTTCATGAGTATCATGCTAAAAACCATGTACAAGTAGCTATACCACACTTTATTTTGGCTAAAAAGAAACATACAAACCCTAACTTTTTAGTTATGAATCCCCTTGCTCTAATAACTTGGTTAGGAGTCCATGGCACCCTAAGAAGGTGTATGGTAAGATTAGATTAGCTATGTGGTGATTACAAGAGGTTTGGTGATGGTAGAAATTAGTTATAAACCTTGAAAACTTGATTTGGAACATGTTTAGGACATGCTGTCCCATTTTGTAAAAATCTGAAAAATCAGTAAACACCAAGGAAACTTTGGCAAAATTTTTAGAAAATACTTTCAAAAACGAATCCGTAGGCGAAAGAACGGATTAAAAAGAGTTTATAACGAAGAAGTTATGATTTTTGCAAGATTGTTGACGAAAAGTATTTTCTGGAAAAATGTTTGCTGTTGGACGTTTTTCATTGGTCAAAAAGAGGCTTTAGACGTAATCCGGAGGAGCCGAGCTTTCCAAAATATATTACTACATACTAAGACGTAACCGTGGACATAAAGAACAAGTAAAACGGACAAGTAACGACAAAGATATACTCGTTTGAATATCGGCTAAAACCATTTTATAATTGACAGCTTTTATTAAATTTGGCGCAAAAACTACGAAGTACATTTTTGAGCTAGAAGTAATATCAAGTACCGAGCTTTATAACTAACGTAGTATTAGTTATTACGAGTATGTTTTCATCATTTCAAGGATTACAACCCGAGTATTTCAACGCTAACATGGAAACTTACGTTATATATATATAAGTATATATATATTATAACTAGCTATTTATATTTTCTAATAGCAATATTTTCCAAATTCTTGGATTATATATTTTAATAACACAAGTGTTTTTCAAAGAGTAGAGTGGTATAGGAACATTTGCATGGACATTCATAACATCATTTCATGATCTAAAGTAGATCGTTCATCATTCATATTAGGTTGCGGCTAGTGTACGCGCCTTGTTTTTCAGCTCATTACATATTCATGGTACCATCATATTGGGTTGCGGCAGCTAATTGTTCATTGGTGTTCATTTCATTTCATCACAGTTTCATCAGTTCAGGTGAGTCATAGCCCCACTTTTACTGGTTTAATTACTTTACAAACTCTTTGGGGGAGATACATGCTTAAATACTCGTGTTATACTTTTATACGATTTCAAATCCCATGGGGGAGAATACATTGCAACAACTATTTTTGTACATGCCCAAGTATTACAAATTCCATACATTGCTTAAGTTGCCTTACTACCACTTCATAACAAGTCCCCTTTCAATATCATGGACCGTTAATTTCAAGTACTAAGCGAGAGTGAGTGAATAGATCTATTGAGGGTGACGCCTCCATTCGTGTTTGGGTTGCTCCAACGGGACGAATGCATTTCATGTCTTATCAAGTGAGTGCCTGGTAGACACTCTGTTGGGGCATTACAAAGTCTAGCTTCGGGGTCATGAGCTTAAGGGACAATGTAGCATTTTTGACATTTATGTCGGTTCACTTTATACTTGTGGCTATTGTACATACGAAAATTACTTATGGAATTACGATACTTTTCCACTACTATTACTACTGAATTACAATGCTTTTGCATCAAACTTATTACATTTGGCAGTGGGTTGTAAACACACAGGTTACAAGTCTCTTATGGCGGGACTTGGAACTGAGTGGATTTACGATGCCTTTGCTGGGAAATCTTCATTTCAATGCATTACATTCTTTTTCACAAGACTCTATGAACTCACCAACCTCGTGTTGACACTTTAGCATGTATTTTCAGGTTTTAATCAATGGCACGCTACTGGAGGTTTTGGCAGGGTATGGCATGGTCATAGAAGACTCTGATTATTCAGATGGGGACCGTTTTAAATTATTTTAAG
Source organism: Artemisia argyi (assembly GCA_030686995.1). NCBI lineage: Eukaryota > Viridiplantae > Streptophyta > Magnoliopsida > Asterales > Asteraceae > Artemisia > Artemisia argyi. The sequence continues at coordinate 208,029 of JARVZY010001998.1, forward strand.
GGCCTACTTCCGCATTACTTTAAACGATGTAAATTCATACTTTTGGTTAAACAATTTTATTTTAAATGATTCAAGTGCAAACCATTTTTGAACTAGTGTTGTGATATCAATTGAGTTACACCCCAGCTACATGTATGCTTCCGCTGGACCCGATTTTGGGTGTGTGACAGATTGGCATCAGAGCTTTGGCTATAGCGAACTAAGTGTTTTTAAAACCTAGACTATAGCTACTTTCAAGAAAACTTAACCCTATGACCGTCACGTGCCTGCCTGCCAAGCTGAAGCCTCATTTGTGGTTAGTTGCTGACATAGGTGATGAGATTTGTGTCTCATTATCTGATATATTATATTCTTTTATTATAGTTGATTACTATAATTGTCTTTCATATAAGCATGTTCACGTATCATATATGTCACCACGTTATGTTTTTCCTTGCATAGTTTCATCATTGACCTCGAGTTTGGTCACCTGCCTTAGTCTTTCAAAACGTCTTGGTATTTGTGAAGGACATAGTCTTAGTATGACTGAGCTGAGTATTTCAAAATTCATGGAACCTCGGTGGGATATAGACTGGTCATCTATATTCAACCCGGGATAGTGAGATATAGGCTGACCACCTATGTCTGACTCAGAAATGAATTTTGCAACACTGAGAATGGTTATAATAAAATTCTGTCTGTAATAAATTCTCAACTCATTTTCCAAATGTTTCATTCATGCATGTGTGAGTATACCCTCGTTGTCAGAACATTCATACTTTTCATCACCTCATGAACCGCCACTTGGAAGTATGTCAATTGATCATTTCATTTCATGAACATTCACGTCTATGCATGATACACTTACATCACGGTATTTTCTTTTATCACAATCTCATTTTGTCGCAGTTGTCACAGTCTCTTCCCTTCTCACCATCACTATCATTACCTTTCCCCATCCCCATATATATATAGAATTAGCTGACACTTTATGGATTCCTATGCCACTCATCGCACACTACTCCCTATATTGATAAGTGGATATTATCAATGACCTCCCTAGGAAAGACTTTCCATACCATCTATAAGGAGAATCTCTCGGTACATTAAGACCGTTCAAAACTCAACATAAATCTCAGGATATCACAAAACAGTTCGAACCCCTATCATTGGCCTGGTCACCAAAATTCCACCATCTAGAAAGTATTGGCTTGACTGAATTACAGGATTATTTTCAATAACGAGTGCTCACTAAGCAACACCATAGAGATAAATCCAACCTCTTAACAGAGACTATAGATTGAACATGTCCTCACCAATAGACTTTATCCAAACATGTTAGACACCTATGCCTTTGTGCAGACATACATACTTGACTATTTTATCCTCTTAATACTTTCACTTTCAAATGTATTTTTCTCCAAACTACAGTTATACAAGACATATATGTTGTAAGAAATACTTTTATGAGGCACTCTATGGTCGAAGTGCCAACCTCCAATGACGGCTTGAAATTTAGAAAAGCCCAGCTCATTAGTCCAGTAAGTATTCATGAAATAACCAGGAACTTCCTACAAAATCAAGAATCAGTTACAAGTTCGATAAGGTGTAAACCCTTAGGATTTCAAGTTTGTGGTAGAGTTATGTTGAAAGTTCTGCCTAGGAAAGGCATGATACCATTCAGAAAACTTGGGAAGTTAAACCCGATATACGCTGGACCATGTAATATTTTAGACAGAGTAGGCCTAGTGGCCGTCAGACTTGAGCCTTGTTAGAGAACAACAGGATTACACAACCATGTACTATCATCTTTTCAGATTAGTCACTCATAATCCCATTTGGAAAGGAATCCAACCCAAAGTCAAACATAAACCTTGCAGGAGAACAAGTAGAAATCATGGACCGTGTGGTCAAACAGTAGAAGCAGAGTCGAATTCCTATCGTTAGAGTTCGCTGGAATTCTAGAATATCATCACCTTTTCACCAATATGTTTTCAGAGACCAACATAAACTGAACTTCGGGACGAAGTTCCTTTTAGAGGGGAAGAATGTCACAACTCACCATTTCGCGTCATTTACCATTTCAGGTCATTTTCCGAAACTTCGACTTTTTACTATTCATAAATCATTATTCATCAAAACACTATTCATCATTTTCGAGGTCAGTTTGATATTCTGAGAAACTTTTGGGAAATTTACTATTCACCGAACACTATTCATTCCGGAAAAGTTTTCACTATTCACTTGCATTACTCATTTCATCGTAAATTTAGTTTACGGGTATTCAAATTCGCGTAACCGGATTTGGTTTAGGTGCGAATTCATTTCATTAGTGCTAAGGACACTGCATACGGACTGGAGATAGTCTGCATATCATCATAACAGCATTTTCATGTTATACCACTCTCAGGATTTTCAAATTTCTATATTCAGTACATTTAACGTTTTTACGTATAAGTATTTATAGTAAACGTTAACACCCGGTTTATACACGACGAATATATCTAAATATTCCCACGATGGTCCCGACATATTTTTATATCCATTTTAACATCATAAAAGTCATAACATTCAGTTACCCAGTATTTTGGAAATTTATTTTATTTATAACGTACGCGTATGAATATTACGACGGTTTTCGTGAAAACTAAACAATAATCACCCGAACACTCAATACTTGTACCCAACATAATTTTAACATTTTTATAACTCTATTTTGACAAGTTTAGTCATTATTTCATATTCCATATTTTTACGATACCCAGAGTTACGTTTCGCGATTTAAAACTTTACGGTTTGCGATTAACGGAACCAAAACCGACTCCGTGAACCATATAACACCAAGCTTACTACATACTCTTCTAATTTTCACACATGTGCAGCCCCCCCATCCCAATGTTACTTCAACTTGTCCCTTTATTTACCAAAATGCCATGGAATTTAGATATTTCATACTTAAACACATTTAACACTTTGATACTTATTTTTATAAATCAAAAATGAAGTTTCCTCTTGTTCTTCCTCCTAAGCCACGACCAAACCACCATATCAAGATCAAGTGATCATTTTTCATAAGTTATAACACCAAACTTGTTCCTTTTACTTGTCTAATCAAGAATCAATCAAGAAAAACACAAGAAATCCAAGCATAATCATCATCTAATCATCTCATTTTATCAAGTAAGTTATCAACTTTATTTTTACATGGATCATCTTATATTTACATGTATTTCATGAGTATCATGCTAAAAACCATGTACAAGTAGCTATACCACACTTTATTTTGGCTAAAAAGAAACATACAAACCCTAACTTTTTAGTTATGAATCCCCTTGCTCTAATAACTTGGTTAGGAGTCCATGGCACCCTAAGAAGGTGTATGGTAAGATTAGATTAGCTATGTGGTGATTACAAGAGGTTTGGTGATGGTAGAAATTAGTTATAAACCTTGAAAACTTGATTTGGAACATGTTTAGGACATGCTGTCCCATTTTGTAAAAATCTGGAAAATCAGTAAACACCAAGGAAACTTTGGCAAAATTTTTAGAAAATACTTTCAAAAACGAATCCGTAGGCGAAAGAACGGATTAAAAAGAGTTTATAACGAAGAAGTTATGATTTTTGCAAGATTGTTGACGAAAAGTATTTTCTGGAAAAATGTTTGCTGTTGGACGTTTTTCATTGGTCAAAAAGAGGCTTTAGACGTAATCCGGAGGAGCCGAGCTTTCCAAAATATATTACTACATACTAAGACGTAACCGTGGACATAAAGAACAAGTAAAACGGACAAGTAACGACAAAGATATACTCGTTTGAATATCGGCTAAAACCATTTTATAATTGACAGCTTTTATTAAATTTGGCGCAAAAACTACGAAGTACATTTTTGAGCTAGAAGTAATATCAAGTACCGAGCTTTATAACTAACGTAGTATTAGTTATTACGAGTATGTTTTCATCATTTCAAGGATTACAACCCGAGTATTTCAACGCTAACATGGAAACTTACGTTATATATATATAAGTATATATATATTATAACTAGCTATTTATATTTTCTAATAGCAATATTTTCCAAATTCTTGGATTATATATTTTAATAACACAAGTGTTTTTCAAAGAGTAGAGTGGTATAGGAACATTTGCATGGACATTCATAACATCATTTCATGATCTAAAGTAGATCGTTCATCATTCATATTAGGTTGCGGCTAGTGTACGCGCCTTGTTTTTCAGCTCATTACATATTCATGGTACCATCATATTGGGTTGCGGCAGCTAATTGTTCATTGGTGTTCATTTCATTTCATCACAGTTTCATCAGTTCAGGTGAGTCATAGCCCCACTTTTACTGGTTTAATTACTTTACAAACTCTTTGGGGGAGATACATGCTTAAATACTCGTGTTATACTTTTATACGATTTCAAATCCCATGGGGGAGAATACATTGCAACAACTATTTTTGTACATGCCCAAGTATTACAAATTCCATACATTGCTTAAGTTGCCTTACTACCACTTCATAACAAGTCCCCTTTCAATATCATGGACCGTTAATTTCAAGTACTAAGCGAGAGTGAGTGAATAGATCTATTGAGGGTGACGCCTCCATTCGTGTTTGGGTTGCTCCAACGGGACGAATGCATTTCATGTCTTATCAAGTGAGTGCCTGGTAGACACTCTGTTGGGGCATTACAAAGTCTAGCTTCGGGGTCATGAGCTTAAGGGACAATGTAGCATTTTTGACATTTATGTCGGTTCACTTTATACTTGTGGCTATTGTACATACGAAAATTACTTATGGAATTACGATACTTTTCCACTACTATTACTACTGAATTACAATGCTTTTGCATCAAACTTATTACATTTGGCAGTGGGTTGTAAACACACAGGTTACAAGTCTCTTATGGCGGGACTTGGAACTGAGTGGATTTACGATGCCTTTGCTGGGAAATCTTCATTTCAATTTTTCACAAGACTCTATGAACTCACCAACCTCGTGTTGACACTTTAGCATGTATTTTCAGGTTTTAATCAATGGCACGCTACTGGAGGTTTTGGCAGGGTATGGCATGGTCATAGAAGACTCTGATTATTCAGATGGGGACCGTTTTAAATTATTTTAAGGGCCTACTTCCGCATTACTTTAAACGATGTAAATTCATACTTTTGGTTAAGCAATTTTATTTTAAATGATTCAAGTGCAAACCATTTTTGAACTAGTGTTGTGATATCAATTGAGTTACACCCCAGCTACATGTATGCTTCCGCTGGACCCGATTTTGGGGGTGTGACAGATGGTACTTAGTGATAATAAAACAATCAGGTAAGCATACAATCTAAAAACATTGTGCTCGGTTAAAAATAGCATGTATTCCCCCCAAGGGTTTGTAAAACAATTAAGTAATCGAAAGTGGGGCTATGAACTCACCTTAAGTAAGATAGCAAGTAATGAATGTAACGGTCGAATCGTGAAGGTTTCTAGGAGCAACCTATAATAGAATGTCGCGACTTAGGATCGGAGTAAAGAATATGAAGTAGTGCCTATATATATATCTTGCATTTAGTCCATGATGTGGTATGATGTATATTGTAAGTCTTTGAAGGAAAAGATTCATGAACATGTATGTTTGGTATATCGTTTACTACCGTTCGGGCCGACATAATTCAGAAGTCATGTTAGTAAGCGTTCGAGGAGCCAGGACACTTTAACTCGTAAATCCACAACTCAACTCGACGGCTTACATAATGAACTCCTCACATGAGGCTCCCTACTATTGTAGTAGTTGATGAACTATATAGATATAAGTTTTGATCCGAAAGGTTACATGTCCGATATTTGAATAAACTTAGGAAAGTTTATTAGTACATGAAGATTGTTATTAGGGTATGTTTCATAAGTTTTGTATGACCATTTTCTCTTGGTAATATCTCATGGTTCCCTTTTAAGTGAAGTAGATCCAAATTGCTTGTTCAAGTTCTCGTCAACTCTTTGTTTCATGTTTACGCCTATGAAAGTTGGTATGGTCATTTCGTCATGGCCTAGCCATGACCTTTGGTCCTTGTTTCAAGGTCATGAGACACAACCTTGGCTCTAGCCATGGTTGTGGTCTTGATTATAGGTCATAAGACCTCTTGTTCCTTTCAAAGTATAACCATAATCTTGTGACTTTCGCCTAAAAATGGGCTGTTTAGAATTTGAAGAATTTTATCACTCGGAAAGTGTTTTTAGGTCTCGAGCTTCTTTATTCCTGAACGAAAACGTCGTTCCGGACAACTTTCGTGTTTTAACTTTTTGATGAATCGGACCAGAAGTGGGACTTTCAAAACCCAAATTTGATCAGAATGGTATTTGGCAGTTTGCCGCAAAGTTTTGGTAACTTCAAATGGGCGTAACTTTTGACTCGTATACTCGTTTTAGGTGGTTCAAATTGCTATGGTTTCCTTGTTAAGTCCTCTACTGTAATATGTAATGATCCAACATCATATCTTTACCATTTTGATCAGGTCTTACCAAGAAAGTCACTAGTTTACTTGTTTTAGTAACTTGTTGTAACAATCAATAACAATAACTTGTTTTGCTCACTTTTATACATCATGGACATAACTACAAGACATAATATAGCAAGAATAACATGTAAATAACATGAACATGATTATTTAACAAGAATCAAGTTAGGGTTTGGCTCACAACTTTTGGCTTTCAAAGATGAAAGGAAGTTCACATGTAAGGATAGGACTTTGATAGACTTGCTTCAACCCTTTTTCACTTCATGAAATCTTTCTACCCTTGGTATCTTGAAAGAGAGATGATGAAAATTGAGGTGACTTGAGTGGATTCAAACTCAAGAGAAATCACCAAAGTTTCTAAGGATTTGAAGTAGTTTTGATGAATCAAAACTAAACTAGGGTTTATGTATGGATATTGCACTTGATTTCTTGGATGGAACTTGAAGTAAACTAGTAAAATGAAGTGTGTTGTGTGTGTGGGTCGTTCATATGGTCAAGGAGTGGGAGGAGAAGCATTTATATGCAAATGAGGAGGTTACATTGTTGACTAGTCAACACTTGGAGGCCAAGTTGAACACATGTTCACATCTCATGACACAAGGCATAAGATCAAGCCACATGGGTGGTGAATCCCCCCTCCTAGGCGGTTCACAAGCTTGGGGGACAAGGTGTGGACTTTGCTTGGTATTATCCAAGTATTAGGAAGAGTTTTGACTCCGGGAAATGACAACCGTAAATGATTAGGCCTCAAAACGTAAAACCGGGTGTCGTAAAATTATGGAACTTTAAAGTATTGTTAGACATGTCCATATGTCCCATAATAAAATATAAAATGAGTGGTAGGTTCCATTTGAGTGGTAAAACCCTGCTAAAAACTGGAAACACGGGTCTAAAACGCGTAATACGTAAAACGTACGAATATTGCGTAAAATTGAGAAAAGTAAAATGTTACTTTTCTAATGTGATAAAAATGATTTAAAATGACTTATAATGTCTAGACTGGGCTCAGTCTAGTGTCGGTTGGTATTAAATGTCTTTTAGACATCAAACCGTAAGCCTAAAAATCAAGGAATGACTTATAACATCAAGGGATGATTTTTGGTCAATGGAGGAGGGAAAAATATGTTGACTTTTTCTAATAAGTTGAAAACTCAAATCGTCTTAGAAAAACGTTTTGTGGTCTAACGGTTAATCGCCCATACGGTTAAGCGTGCTCATGCGAGAGTAGTACAGGCTTGGGTGACCTGCCGGGAAGTCTTTGGTCATATTTTTCTCAGTTACGATTAATTCTCAAATAAATCATGAGTGTGTCAAACATTTTTCTGATGCGGGGTCACTTAACGCGGTCGAGTTTCGTTGTACGTAGAATTTCTGAATGACGTTTTACCCTAAAACATGTAATTCCGTGTAATTCCTTAATAACTTTCACGAAAATGATCTGACGAATGTCAAACATTTAATTTGCCATGGAAATGATTTATCACTTGAGAATATCAAATAAAAATCAACTTTCGGGAAAATTTTCGGGAAAAATGAATAGTAAAAGTGAATAGTGAAATTTTCCGGGAATAGTAATTATCCTGAAAATGCGAATTGTTACATAGTTACAATGTAAACGCCCCTAGAAACGGGCTGTAGAGCGGGCTGACAGTGGGTAAGAGACCCGACCCGACTCCACAAATACTAACTAATACTAAAATACTTTCTAACTGATATGATAATTACTACGAGCTACGATATGCTAAACTATACTCGGGGTGACCGAGTCTTCATATGAATAATCGTATTCCTAACACATTGTATCATCTTTATCACCTTTCCAGGAAGCCTCGCAGTAACCTATATGTTAGGAATCATCCTAACACGAAAGTGTGACAACATATTTGGAATTACATTAGTTATTATATTAGGCTCAAACACAGGTACTAGATATGTCAATATAGCAAAGTAGTGTGTAATGGAGCCTATATATCCCCCTCCATACTTCCATGGAGGGGTGAGACTTGTGTGTGTTTTTCACTTTTCATCTTTATCAATAAAATCACTAGTTTTCCCTTCTCTCTCTACTCTCTCTCTCTAACTATGGCTTTCATCTTCTTCCACCAAACCCGACCTCCCAAATCAATCGACATAAATATACGATCCAATAAGTGGCATCAGAGCTAAGGTTATTTCTTTGTTGATTTGTGGTCGTATCATGTCAAAAAGGCATCATCTTGAAGCTGTTTTACCATATTCCTTAACTGTTACATTTTTTTTTGGTTTAACCGTTTAACAGTTTCATTTTTTTTTTGGTACATGATGTATCCAATGGTCCAAAACAGTCCTTGACTCTTATATCCAGTTTCACATAAAATAAAAATCTTGTCTTGCATCATTTATTGTCCAAGACATAGTTTTTTTTGTTTAACTCACATATGTTTTGGTTCCTTAACCCGTGAAGTTTGTTGGTCAAAATATGGCTTAAAAGTGGTCAAAATTTACGGGTCAGAATGATGGTCAATATACTCTGATTTGTTGCCTACAAAATGGTCAGAAAACTTATCGGTAACTGGGAATAACCATGTCAGAACTTCGCCGGAATCTGGTCGGAACTTCTTGTATAAGAAGTTCTCGATATGTACTTGTTTTCGAGAACATAAGTAGTTTTCGGGAACATAATACCCTATTTATCGAAATCACATTCTCGATAACTCAGAATTCTCGAAAATATGTGTTCTCGATAAAGTCATGTTTTCGATAAATAAGCATTCTCGATAAGTTGAATATTTTCGAAAATGTTTCAAAAAGAACCAAGATGGAGATGAAGAGAAGTGACCAGTTTGACCACGACACAAAACCAAAATACCAAGACTCAAAGACCTCAGATCTGTTACTATCTTCATTGGTCTAAACAGTCTACAAAAACAATAACAAGATGAAGAATAGATCGAGACAACATAACCACTACATACGACAACTACTAAACCAATCAAAACTAACATCACTATCCTTATCCCATCTCCAACAACTAAACTATCAAACCACATCATCTCTTTACTAAGATTTGAACTTTAAACAAAATGAACAAAAATTCAAGAGCATCGATCTCAGTTATTTTGTGCTCCCATACGATACAGATCGAAACAACACCAAGATAAATCATCATTGATCTTTATAGAAGCAAAGCGTCTATTCAATATTCGAATAAAAAAAGGGATACAGAAAATAACATAAATGTTATTTCTTTTTCCTTCATTCGTTCATAATCAAAACATGAATCAAAATGAAAATCATTGAACCTACCCGAGCCCTTATGAGAACTTGAAGCCTCGTCCATCATTCAAATATTTTAATTAGTTCTTGTTGGTGTTTGGCAGCTGTAATACCTAGGCGGGGTTTAATAGTTTTTTCGCTTATGGATTAATGAGATTAATGGACAAAGGGTTTGATTATTGTTTGAGTGATTCGATTAAGATGGGTGAATCTGAGATGAGATGAGTTTTGTTTTGGAGATTTGATGAGTTTATGAGATGCGCGTGGAGAGGGAGAAAAGACTGGATGGGGGCGGATTATACTGTGAAGTAAGTAGGGTTAGGTTTAACTAAAATGATATAAAAGGTATTATCTTTAATATACCGTGTTATCATTTATGTTTGGGTTGGGTATTTCAATTAATGTAATGGGCCGAAGATCTTGATAACTATTGGACTGAAATATTATGCCACAAAGACTTGTTGGGCTGACCAAAGAATAACCATAACCTGGCCTATCAAAATTTCATCCTAATCTAGGCCGAGTATAATGTTATACGAACATTTGTGCTTCATTTTGTTATGGTTAAAGGTTGATATAAGTGTTGGTTGGTTGTAATATATTTTTTTTGGGCTTTAAAATGATCAAGTGATGAATTTTTCACGGGGTGATACAATTTTTGACAAGATCGGGAACCATTATCAAAATTCATTTAACCGTCAAAAAGACTAAGTTTTTGGCATTTAACCGTAAGATGTGACTACGACGTTAATTCTTTATTATTTATTTGAGATTGAAGTGGGATTTCACGGGTGCGTGTACTTAGTATCTGAAGATATCGGGGTTGGTTGGATGCATGATTCTTTGAGATCCTTGTTCGAGCTTTTAACCTTTAAAATGAAAAAGACTTGGATATCTAGTTATTTTTGTGATTCTTTCTTTCTATTACCACAAAATAACTATCACCTTAAGGAGTTACGTTGTAGTGCTCAGTGTCACACGAAGTTGTGGATAGTCAAGAGGTGATGTACGTCTTATACTTGATGGTTGGTTGGTTGATGAGTATAGAGTACTTAGGGATTCGATGGGGTGCGAACTCTGTACACCGCTCTTTGTCATGCATTAGTGCAAGTTTAAGTCACAAGTTTGGGTTATTTTACTTCAGTCTCAAGTTCGTCATATTGAATTTTCTCCATTAGTAGTCACTACAAAAAGCCGTCAGAATGATAATGGGGTCGGTAAAGAGTTAGCTGAGAGGAGTATGAAAGAGTAGAGATGTTTATCAGGAGTTTATTCTCACGGGCTATTTATGATACTTCACACATAATCGGTTGATTGGACATATGGGGTTACGCTGCCTCCGTTTCTATCGTAAACATAGTGTGTATGCTTCCGATTCCGCGAAGACATCGTGGGGGAAGAGAGAGTGGGTGTTCTTTGCTTTCTTTGACTTTTCTTGACTTCTTTGCAAAAACACACATTTTCCACGAGGTTTTGCAATTAGGGGGAAGAAATGTGCACATCAGGATGCATAATAGACTCACGTGATCGAGCTTACAATTTTATTAGTACTGGAGAGACGTCCACAAAGATGATCAGTGGTTCAGTGTTGTGATTTTGGTGTAATCATTTCAACTCTCGTGGGGTGTGAAGTGTGAAGTTGCCTACTTAAGTGAGAAGATCTTGCTGATTTCTTGCATGTTACCCCCGAAAGGAGCTTCCGCGTTGAGTACAACTGTGATTAAGTGACTAGTCTGATTTGCTTGGTGTGGTTTACGATGTTATCTACAAATTCTGCTGAGTACTCAAAACTTCAATAGTTAGAAGACATGTTGACTACATCAAAGTTTCGAATCTGCTGAAGACGGTTGGCAGTTTGGGGGGAAGCTGATTCAGAAACTTCACCAAAAAAAAGCTTACGAAGAAGCCGCTAATGACATGCAGCATGAATTGGGGGGAAGTTAATCCATTTCATGCGTATTACATCATTTACCTACAAGTGAAGAAAAAGTTCTCAAGCCGAGGTACAAGATGAAGACAAAGAGCGTCAACTGTAGTCATCCTCAGCACATGAAGAGCCGATGAAGACCTTTCTTTATTTGTATTTGTACTTGTAGGAAATGTTGTAAGTAATACCATATGTTGCCACATTGGGGGAAGATTGTTAGGAATCATCCTAACACGAAAATGTGACAACATATTTGGAATTACATTAGTTATTATATTAGGCTCAAACACAGGTACTAGATATGTCAATATAGCAAAGTAGTGTGTAATGGAGCCTATATATCCCCCTCCATACTTCCATGGAGGGGTGAGACTTGTGTGTGTTTTTCACTTTTCATCTTTATCAATAAAATCACTAGTTTTCCCTTCTCTCTCTACTCTCTCTCTCTAACTATGGCTTTCATCTTCTTCCACCAAACCCGACCTCCCGAATCACATAATCAACATAAATATACGATCCAACACTATAACATCAAGTTCTACATTTGGATTTCCCCCATATACCAAGAACATATCTTTAGTAGCCCTAAGGTACTTAAGAATATTATTAACAGCAGTCCAGTGAAGTTCACCTGGATTCTGTTGATATCGACTTGTTAAGTTCTGAGCAAATGCTACATCAGGCCTTGTACTTTTCACCGCATACATAATAGATCCCACAACCGAAGCATAAGGGACTCTCTTCATGTGTTCCACCTCTGTAGGTGTTGAAGCACAAACTTTGCTACTTAAGCCATGTTGCTCTCGCATCGGCAAACATACTTTCTTGGAATTTTGCATATTGAATCTCTTCAATATTTTATCAATGTAAGAACTTTGACTTAATCCAATCAATCGCTGAGATCTATCTCTATAAATTTTGATTTCAAGAATAAATGCAGCTTCCCCTAAATCTTTCATAGAAAAACGCTTTCCAAGATATGCCTTAACCTTTTGCAAACTTGGATTGTCTTTTCCCATGATCAATATGTAATCGACATATAAAATAAGGAAAATTACATCACTCCCACTAGCTTTGTGATATAAACATGGGTCATCAAGATTTTGAGTGAATCCATACTTTTTAATCTCACCATCAAATGTTTTATTCAATTGTCATGATACTTGCTTCAATCCATAAATGGATCTTTGAAGTTTGCATACACGATTTGGAAATTCTGGATTCACAAACCCCTCAGGCTGCGCCATATAGATGTCTTCATTTAGGCGACCATTTAAGAAGACGGTGTTGACATCAATTTTCGAAATCTCATAGTCATAGTATGCAACTATAGCTATGAGAATCCAACTAGCCCTAATGTCAGCTAAAGGAGAAAAGGTCTCCTCGTAGTCAACACCATAAGTTTGAGCAAAGCCTTTAGCTACCAAACGAGCTTTATAGGTGTGTACATTCCATGTCAGTTTTCTTTTTGAAGAGCCACTTAATCCCAACTACATTGGCATTGGGAGGAAGGTCTACTTAAATCCAGACTTCATTATCTTTCATGGATTGCATTTCCCCATTCATAGCAACTCGCTATTTATCCTTTTCAGGACTATTTATGGCAGCCCTATAACTAGAAGGTTCTTCAAGATCCCCTAGTATAGTTTCCTTACATTCTACGTTAAGACATAGACGTTCAGGAGCTTTCACAGTCCCTACGGATTTGCGAATGGGAATCACTTCAACTTCTGGTGGAGGACCTAAACTTTCAGGTTCTACCGGAAGTTGGCTAGAGTTTACAGAAGGTAATGCATCTACATGATCGTCTTCCAGATCATAAACTCTCCCACTGAATTCTTGAGATATGAATTCCTTTTCCAAGAAATCTCTATACCTTGCAACAAATACTTTGTTTTCAGGTGGGTAATAAAAGTATTAACCCATTGTTTCCTTTGGGTATCCTACAAAGATGCACTTTACAGATCTTTGTTGGAGTTTATCTGTTGAGTCATGTTTAACAAACGCCTCGCAACCCCAGACCTTTAGATAAGACAAGTTAGGCACTTTTCCGGTCCATAACTTATATGGCGTCTTATCCACCTTCTTAGTTGGAACCATATTTAGAATGCGAACTGCAGATTCTAAGGCATAATCCCAAAACAAGAAAGAAGAGTTGTAAGATTAAACATAGATTGTATCATATCTTGCAATGTACGATTTCTTCTCTCAGATACACCATTTTGTTGTGGAGTATATGGAGAAGTGAGATGCTGGACAATTGCATTCTCAGCTAGAAAATCTTTAAACTCTTGACTCAGGTATTCACCACCTCTGTCGGAACGAAGAGCTTTAATCTTCTTTCCAGTTTGCAACTCTACTTCGGCTTTAAACACTTTGAATGTTTCATACACCTCATGTAAATGTTTAAGTAAATAAACATAACCATAACGACTATAATCATCTGTATATGTTAAGAAGTAGCTAGCACCCCCCCTTGACACATGTCTAAGTGGTCCACACACATCTGTGTGAATTAGACCAAGTAGATCAGAAGCTCTTTCCATACGATTATTGAAAGGTTTCTTAGTCATCTTACCAAATATACAAGATTCGCATTTATCATATGATTCATCATTGATATCTTGCAAAAGCCCATCGCATTGCAGCTTTTCCATGCGAATCTTGCCTATATGAGCAAGTCGACAATGCCAAAGATAAGATGAATCCAGACCTTTCTTGATTCTCTTATTATTGTTGCTATACATTGAATTATTATATTCATGGGATACATTCACATTCATATCAATTTCAAAAATACCATTCAAAGCAATAGCAATAAAATAAAAAACTTTATTAAACGAAACAGAAACTCTATTGCCGTTGATAGTATGTTGAAAACCAAGATCCAATAAACAAGAAAAGGAAACTGTTGATATAAATAATGTTTAAAAAGGTTATTAATATCTCTCAATAAACCTATGTTTTGATAATCACAAAACTCAAATCAAATTAAGTCAAGATTAAGACGTAAACAAGTATTTGGTAACAAATATTTACCTCTACATCTAATATCACTTAAGTTATGCATAAACTAAGCATCTTATGCATTACATGATCAAAGGAAATTTTGTTTTAAGACATAACATCTTATAAAATGATATAAACATTTTATATATATATTTGTAAATCATTTTTGGTAATGCTATATTAAACCACAAAGATATGATTTCAAATTTTCAACCAAAAAGGGCAAATTTTATCCAGAAAAACTTTTCCAACGTTCAGGAGGGCGGCCCCCTAAATTTTACTAGGCGGCCCCCTTAATGATTAAGGGGACCGACCCCTAATTAAGGGGACCGGCACGCTCCAGAACAGTAAATTCTGGCCCTATAAATATTGGATCATTTCAGACATTTTTCTCACCTTTTTGCATTATAAACTTTCTGATCCAACCTCCATTTCTAGATCTAAAATCCTTTGATCATATAATTCATAAGTCTTTGTTTCCAAGTGATCCAAAGCTTCATCCATTCAAGTGCAAGAAGAAGAACACTTCTCTACATCCATCTAATTGTAGTAGTGTTGTGAATAGCTAGTTTCATATTGTAGTTGTGTTAGATATTTGTAAAAGTGTTGTGTAAATTTGTTGATTGTAGAAACTAGGTGTGTTGTAAAGTAGTTTAATAGTTGTGAATTAGTTGTGTATAGAAGAAGGTGTGAAGTTGTGAAGGTGTGAAGCCTTGAAGAAGTTGTGAAGAAGGTGTGAAGCCTTGAAGAAGTCGTGAGATTGGTTCTAGCTACGATTAGAACTCGACATTTAGCTTAGTGTCGTTAACTCGTGTAAGCCAAGGTGTGTAAGGTTTCTCCACCATAAGGAGTTTGTTGACATAGTGAAGAAAACTCTCGAGTGTGGTACTCGGGGAGTGGAGTAGGGCAAGGAAGGTGTCCTTGTAGCCGAACCACTATAAATTCGCGTGTTGTGGTTTGATCTTTCTAACTCTATCTTTTCTTCATTACATTTCAATACTTTCATTATTAGATTAGAATTGCTTATATTGGTTGTCATTTGAATTCACTTGAGATTGAATCGAAAGTTTTTAATAAGCTACAAAATATTTTTGATAATAAACTTTTAAAAGGACGTAAAACTATTCAACCCCCCTTCTAGTTTTCCACAATTGGTATCAGGAGCCACGTCTAGCAAGATCTTTAAAATATATTGTATTTTAAAACTTGTAACGTTCTATGGAATCTGAAAAATATTTAAAAGGGCAATCTATGCAAAGACCACCACTATTTGAAAGTGATGGATTTTTATATTGGAAAAATCGATTCGAAACTTATGTGATGTCAAAAGATCTTGATCTTTGGCATGTTATTACTAATGGTGATTTTTTACCTATTCAAAATAACCCCGAAACTAAGAAAGATGAAATCGTACCTTTTGAAAAACAAAATGATGATTTAAAAAGAAAACTTGCTAAAAATAATGAAGCAAAAATGGTTATTTATAATGCGCTACCACGTAAAGAGTACGAAAGGATCTTTATGTGTGAAACCGCAAAAGAAATTTGGAACTCTTTACTAATAACTCACCAAGGTAATAGTCAAGTCAAAGATAATAAGATAGATCTACTTGTTCAACAATATGAGCAATTCACGATTCCGGAAGAGGAATCAATTGATAATGCTTTTGCTAGATGTAACACTATCATTTCAAGTTTAAAAGCACTTGATGAGAATTTTTCTAGTAAGAATTTTGTTAGGAAGTTTCTTAGGGCTCTTCATCCAAAATGGTGAGCTAAAGTGACGGCTATTGAAGAATCGAAGAATTTGTCAACATTGCAACTTGATGAATTAATTGGAAATCTAAAAGTCTATGAAGTTATCATTAAGAAGGATTCCGAAATGGTCAAAGAAAAACGAGAGCAAAGCAAGTCAATCGCCTTGAAAGCTAGAAAGGAATCTAGTATCGAAGATAGCTCATCTTCCGAAAGTGATAACGAAGAATACGCCATGGCCGTAAGAGATTTCAAGAAATTCTTCAAAAGGCGAGGAAGATTCGTAAGACAACCGCATGATGAAAAGAAAACATTTCAAAAGAGTAAGGATGACAAGAACAACAAGATTGAAAGAAAATGTTTCAAGTGTGGTGATCCAAATCACCTCATCGGAAAATGTCCAATGATGACAAGAGATCAAAATCAAAGAGCTTTTGTTGGAGGCGCTTGGAGTGATAGTGATGAAGATGAGAAAGAAACGACAAAAGAAGAGAAGTGTCATATGGAGAATACATCAAATGAGGTACGTTCCGAAACCAAATATTTTAGTGATGAAAGCTTATCATTAAATGAAAAAGATCTAGATAATGAATATAATAGGCTATGCAAATTAGGACAACTAGTAATGGCCAAAAACAAATCACTAAAATACATAAATAATCAATTGGAAAATGAAGTACTTGAACTAAAAATTAAAATACATCAACTTGAAAAAGGTAAAGAAATTTTTGAAGAATGTAAATCATGTCAAGTGCTTAAAGGTGAAAATGAAATACTTAGGGAAGAAATTCGTAAACTTAATAAATTTGAAAATAGTAGTCACTCACTTAGTAAAATAATAAGTATTCAAAGAACATCCGGAGATAAAACCGGTTTAGGATTTAACTCAAATGAAGCTTCAACAAGTGAGATTAAAAATGTTAAATTCGAAAATGAACCTAACGAACAAAAATATCTAAAATCTAATCCTAAGTGTATACTTATTAATGATAGAAAAATACCTCTTGCCAACAATGAAGAAGTAAAAGCTTTTTATAAATCGTCTTTGAAAAACGAGGTAGGATCTTCTAAATCTAAGACAAGATCTAAAACACCACCACCTAGAAAATCAAATAATCCTAATCCTAGTTCTAAAACACCACAACCAAGAAGAAACCAAAATAGGTAAAACTATAATAACAATAGTAATCTAATGTGGAACTACCAACAAAACTACAATCCTTGGGGTATACTACCACCTTTCATGCATCCTAGTCAAATGTTAAACATTTTTGGACCAAACAACTTTGGACCAAAGAGACAATGGGGATCGAATGGCTAGATGAACACTCCTTGAGGCAATCTTGAAGTTTCTCTCAACATAGACTTTTTCAAAGTCTATATATCATCTTGATGATTTTGAAGATTTTATTTTGAAGACCACCGGGTACGCCATTCTTTCGTAACTCATTGCCATGCTTAGATAAATATGCTTTAGTTGATTACATTGTTTGCATAGATATAGCTTTCCATTTTCTTCTCTATTTGTTCGATCATATATATACTTATATATATATATACTCTTATACTTAATATATTAAATATATATATATATATATATATATATATATATATATATATATATATATATATATATATATATATATATATATATATATATATATATAATTGCTTGAACATAACCTAGATACGTCATTAATTGACTTTCTAGAACTCCAGGAAATCGTTCTTTATCGAACCCTTTCCTTCCCCCCTCGCGTTATTCTAGTAAGTCCTCATTTAGGAGACTCATGATGATGAAGGGATATGAGTCAAGTGGACTTTTATCATGCAAGAACGCCTTCGCACGTGAACACTATGGATGAAACAAACTCCTCTCGCCGACTATATCCTATCTCCGCTACTATCTTTCAAACCTCACCCATCAACCCATCTTTCACTCACATTTATACTTATATATATATATATATATATGTATATATATATATATATATATATATATATATATATATATATATATATATATATATATATATATATATACACACTTATTCACATATTCCCGAACACACCTCAAACCCTTCATCAACTTAACACTTTGATCATTTTATCCAAAATTGTCAAAGGTACATTTTAATTATCGAAACGGTATTAAAAATTGTTAAGAATTTTATCATCGTGCCAATAAACGTTTACGTATTTTTGATATATTACAAATCTAATTATATACGTATAAATATTTTTGTTCCAGAAACTAATTCCGCAAAATTTCGAAAATTTCAAAGGCGGCCCCCTTAATAATTAAGGGGACCGGCTTTTTATCGAGGGCGGTCCCCTTAATGTTTAAGGGGACCGGCCATCTGACATTTCCAAATCCATTTTCCTCCTTATTTCCATTCCCAAACACTCCATTTGCTCATTTATCTCTTCCACATTGCTACTGAGTACGAACCAAAACACCCAAAACCATCAAAATCCTCCACCATATCACCAATCCGGGGTTGTTTCGCAAGGGGCAAACATCAACCAAACATATAACAACATCTTTTGTAAGTTTTCCAACATGCATTTCATCACATTTCATTCGATTTGGTGTCTAATCAATAATTATGCATTTTATTAAAATTTATTTTAATTCGAATTTAAGTGTAATAGAAGCTAGAAATTGAACTACCAAATGCTTCCCATAGGATTAGGATGATGTATTGCAACTCAAATTTAGTATAACATATCATTTTGTCAAAATCATTAATCGCCCATAAACCCTTGTTGAATTTTATTTTTCAAGAGGCACATTGTTGATATAACTCTTAAAAACTATTTAAAACTTACTACATTATATTGTTTTAATGTTCTAAACAATCAAAACATACTTTTCAATTTAGTATAAAAAGGTTCATGAAGACAACATGGGCATTTGGTTCATGAACAAACTATAATTATATGTAGTTATTTGAAACTTAAAACTAGTTCATAAAATTTGTTAATACTACTAGAATCAATAGAGGTCATCAAGATATATAATCAATATATATATATTGATGTTTTAGGATGTTTTTATCTAGTTAAGGGAGCGTTTGGTTTATCTCGAAAATGATATTTTTGAATACTAAAATTCGTATTTTAATCTTTTAAACAAGCTTATGTTGTGTCAAACTCTTATGAAATGGAAGATATATAATCTAATATATATCTAACCTTATTTCGAAATGAATTATGATATCATACTCTTTGATATTATATATTCTAAACGAGTTTAAAATCAAAATAAAAGGAACATTATGAAACTACTTCATTGAATATTTTTTTTATGTCGAAGTAGAATTTCGTTCCATATATATTGCATATAATTATATAAGTATATATAACATATGCATGATAGTTGTTTTTATATTAATTCTAGTTTTGTTGTTATATTGTTTAGGCGAAAATGCCTAAGACCACGGTTGGTGATGTCTCCAAAACCAAACAATACATTCCAAATGTCTCTTCTACTCCCGGCATGTCTCCTTCAGTTGCATGTTTCTGTCGTCCTATTCAAAATAGAAACATTCACGAAGGACGAATTGTCGATCCATATTTCTATGAAAATGATCAAACCGAACGAATGTTCACCAATATTCGTTTTGAATGTCTTTTCCAAATCAACGAACCAATCATTCCTTGTTTTGTCCTCGATTTCTATAGCCAAGTGACGGTGCAAACCGATCCCTATGGTAATATCCTCATTTCCTTCATGATTCAAAATCAATTCATCACTCTTACTCTTGCTCAATTTGGTCAAATTCTTCGAATCCCATATAACGGCCAAGCCGTTTTCTCAAATTTATGGGATCTTTCCACTCTTGAAAGAAATCGTCCTCAGGATGGCCCCTACTATTATGAGATTCCTAGTCCTGAAGACATTCGTCGAATGCTTGAACTAGAACGTCGTATGACTAGTCGAGTAATCAAGTCGAAGAATGTCGATATTCATGCCAATCAAATCCTCCTCAAAGAGCTAAGCCAAGATATGAAAAAGTGGGAAGAACTCATTCGAGAGAATGCGTTTGGTACCGGTGGTCACCGTGATCATGTCACGGCGAGCATTGCCCACATGCTTTATTGTGTTATTGCTGAAGAGCAATACAATTTGGCTTATCTTTTTATTCATCGAATCATGTCCGCCAAAAACACCCCAAATGCCAATCTTCCTTACGGTATGTTTCTCACACGACTTTATCGTTATGTGATGGAACATTACCCACATCTTCTAAGAGACTACTATGTTCATATCCTTCCTACTTTGAACCAACTTACTCGTGTTCGTACTCGTCGTGCTCGAAGTGACAAAGGAAAATCTCGTGGTCCTTTGAATTCTAGGCCTCGTGGTTCTACATCTCATCATGATGACGATGATGATGAGGAGGAAAACACCTCACGTGTTAGTACTCCATCCCCCACGACCTTTGTTGAAGACCTTTCCGATATTGATGATACCGAGTATCAAATTCCTCTTCCTCATGAACGTACCGATGAGCTTCTCTTCACTCGTCAAACGTCTATCATCAACCGTCAACAACAAATGCATGAAGAACTTCGAGGAGGATTCAAAGCTGTTGGGAAGATGTTTAGGAAGATGCTTGGAAAGAAGAAGAAGTAGGAGATATTGATGTATTGCTACTTGTTATTACTTGGTTCTATTTGACATTTGTATGATTTGCTATTTGTCCGATTTATTCGGAAACACTTGTGTTATTTCTTGTTTATCTCTTGAATGATGTTTAGACTTTAATTGTTATCGTGCTACTATCTTAATGTTATGCTATGCTTATTTTCAAAATGGATTATAATATGTTTATTTGCATGCAATTTGGTTATATATATATATATATATATATATATATATATATATATATATATATATATATATATATATATATATATATATATATATGTTTATATATCATCATTCCTAGAGTATATACTTCAAATAGAGCTTGCTGCGAAAACACACTTGAAAAATCACCAAATTCTGCAAATTTTGGGTTTCTGGTCGTCTGGGAAAACACCAGATGGGCGGCCCCCTTAATTCCCTAGGCGGTCCCCTTAATTATTAAGGGGGCCAACATACAATTAAGGGGACCGGCCATCTGGAACTGCATTCACTGTTTTCTTTTGCATCTTCTGAATCCTTTCTCTAGTTTCAGCTACCATTTCCCATTTTAACCCAACTGATTTTAGAATCTCATTCAACCATTTCAAATACATACCTAAATCAACCATTTCCATACTATAAATTCCCTCCACAATCACCATTCTTCATCTCATCATTCACCATCTAAATCATCATGACTCCACCAAGCACCTCACACTCCAAAGCCTCCAAGAAACAAAAACTTGTGGTCATCCCCCTAAAACAACTCTTCATTGACTTAACAAATGAAGACAACAAACCACCATCACCTCCACCCAAATGCTCATCCCCAAGTGCACCCAATGCACCATCTAAAACACCTTCCACTCATGGAACTTCCTCATCCTCCATACCCTCAACCTCATCAATCAATGACTACATCAACTCACACTTGTCACCACAAGTATCATCACCACTTCCTATACAAGAACCCATGTCCACCCATCTTACCATCTCACTTTCACCAATAACACCACTTGATGCTCATCTCTCATCTCCACCAATTACACCACCATTCTTTGCCAATCCCATGCCTTGGAGGCTACTTGAATCCCATGGGGATACTTGTCTTTGTTGCATCCACAACCGCACGGTCATCTTTGGCCTTAGAGATGAAATTCAATATATGTTTTCATATATTGAACATTTGCTTACCAACCCACCACCACCACCAACTCCACCATCCTCTCCAATCATTCCTCCACCACAATTCTCACCCATTCCTCCACCATCACCATCATGCTCTCCTAATTAAGCATTTCATATGCTTAATAAATAAAGCCTCTACCACCCTTTTGCTTGCAAGCTCTATGAAGACCATGTACTCTTTGCATGATGATGTATTTTCCAAGTTGTTTATTTGTGAACTAGCTTTTCTACTTGTAATTCAAATTGCTACTTGTATGTTGTGTCTTGACACAACCAATTATTTAATATGAATGCTTTCTTTTCAAACATGCTTTATTTTTTTTCTTATCACCTTATACATGTTTGCATGCATATACTTGTGCTTCTAATATTTTTTTTGCAAAGCATTCCATAGCTCGTTCTCTTGGTGCCCCCAAACGAGGGGGAGTACACATCAAGGGGGAGATTTCTACCCGTCAATTTTTCACGTTTGAAAATTGTCGGCATAACCTTTTTGATTCTACAAAAAGGGGGAGAAGTAAATATAAACTCACGAAAATACTTGTTTAAAAATTAATTTTTGAGTTAATGAGTTTAAGTTTTGTAATCATCAAAAAGGGGGAGATTGTTGATATAAATAATTTTTAAAAAGGTTATTAATATCTCTCAATAAACCTATGTTTTGATAATCACAAAACTCAAATCAAATTAAGTCAAGATTAAGACGTAAACAAGTATTTGGTAACAAATATTTACCTCTAAATCTAATATCACTTAAGGTATGCATAAACTAAGCATCTTATGCATTACAGGATCAAAGGAAATTTTGTCTTAAGACGTAACATCTTATAAAATGATATAAACATTTTATATATATTTGTAAATCATTTTTGGTAATGCTATATAATACCATAAAGATATGATTTCAAATTTCCAACCAAAAAGGGCAAATTTTATCCAGAAAAACTTTTCAAACGTTCAGGAGGGCGGCCCCCTTAATTTTACTAGGCGGCCCCCTTAATGATTAAGGGGACCGGCACGCTCCAGAATAGTAAATTCTGGCCCTATAAATATTGGATCATTTCACACATTTTTCTCACCTTTTTGCACTATAAACTTTCTGATCCAACCTCCATTTCTAGATCTAATATCCTTTGATCATATAATTCATAAGTCTTTGTTTCCAAGTGATCCAAAGCTTCATCCATTCAAGTGCAAGAAGAAGAACACTTCTCTACATCCATCTAATTGTAGTAGTGTTGTGAATAGCTAGTTTCATATTGTAGTTGTGTTAGATATTTGTAAAAGTGTTGTGTAAATTTGTTGATTGTAGAAACTAGGTGTGTTGTAAAGTAGTTTAGTAGTTGTGAATTAGTTGTGCATAGAAGAAGGTGTGAAGTTGTGAAGGTGTGAAGAAGGTGTGAAGCCTTGAAGAAGTTGTGAAGTTGTGAAGAAGGTGTGAAGCCTTGAAGAAGTCGTGAGATTGGTTCTAGCTACGATTAGAACTCGACATTTAGCTTAGTGTCGTTAACTCGTGTAAGCCAAGGTGTGTAAGGTTTCTCCACCATAAGGAGTTTGTTGACATAGTGAAGAAAACTCTCGAGTGTGGTACTCGGGGAGTGGAGTAGGGCAAGGAAGGTGTCCTTGTAGCCGAACCACTATAAATTCGCGTGTTGTGGTTTGATCTTTCTAACTCTATCTTTTCTACATTACATTTCAATACTTTCATTATTAGATTAGAATTGCTTATATTGGTTGTCATTTGAATTCACTTGAGATCGAATCGAAAGTTTTTAATAAGCTACAAAATATTTTTGATAATAAACTTTTAAAAGGACGTAAAACTATTCAACCCCCTTCTAGTATTCCACAGAAACTACACCCCTAACAATTGAAGGTGTATAATGACAATTATTCAAATACAATACTAAGCCCGAAGGCAAAACTAATTCAAATACGCCTATAGCTTCAACAACTGCATTTGCTCCATTACCAATGTAGAGATATTTTTGTCCATAGGCAAGCCTCTTTTCAACTCTAAACCCCTGCATAGTATTGAAAATATGAATACCAAAGCCCGTATCATATACCCAGGAATTTTTATGAGTTAAAATAATTCAATCATAAAGAACGCACCTGAAGTACTGGGGTTACCAGCTTCATTCTTCTGCTTCTTTTGTCGCAAGTCATGAATGTAGAGTGGACAATTGCGTTTCCAATGTCCCTTCTCATGACAAT
The DNA here is from genome assembly GCA_030686995.1 of Artemisia argyi. Taxonomy (NCBI): domain Eukaryota; kingdom Viridiplantae; phylum Streptophyta; class Magnoliopsida; order Asterales; family Asteraceae; genus Artemisia; species Artemisia argyi. The sequence continues at coordinate 232,508 of JARVZY010001998.1, forward strand.
GGTGACAAGCCTGATCCTTCTTGTTAGGAGGATTCACCTTGTTCTGCTTGGGTTGATGCTGATTCACCTTAGGATTTTGTTGATAGGCCATGACTTGCTTGCCTTTAACAACCTTACCCTTACCCTTATTCTCTTGCGATTTTTTTTCGATCCTACCTCCTTGGATTGCCAACACTTGAGGAGTAGGTGCCTTGCCTTGAGCCAAAAAACCTTTCTCATAGTCTACAAGCATTGCGAGTAACTCTAAGACTGTCCTCCCCGAGCAATGCATGGTGAAGTTTTGAACAAAACCTTTAAAGTCCTTGTTAAGGGACCTATAGATTAGGTTCACTTGCACATTCTTAGGGTAACCAAAGTTGAGTCTGTGAAGTTGATCAAAGTAATCTTTCATCATCAACACATAATCACTTACAGGTTTTTCATCACCATGTTTACAGCTGTGTAATTGATCGAGCAAGTCATACAATTCAACTGCTGGTGTTTTCTTATAAGATTTCTTGAGTTCTTCAAGCATATTGTATGGATAATAGTACTCAAACTGCTTTTGTAACTTAGCATCCATACTAGTGAGCATTAAACAAGCAACATCATTATACTTTTTGTACTCAACGTACCACGCTGCTTTTTCTGCTTCAGGTGCAGTATCAGCTGGTCGTTCAGGGCAAGGAGTATTCAAATAATCAAGCTTATCAGTCGCCCTCAAGACAATTCTGAGAGACCTGTGCCAATCATTGAAAATCTTCCCTGTCAATTTTTCCCTTTCAAGATGACTCTTGAAAGCAGAAACAACAGTGGAGTTATCGGGTTGAGCCATTTCTACAGAAAAAAGTTCAAACATTAGTGTTTTCGATAATACATATTTCCAAGAAAATATAATACCCAAGGATATGTTCATATAACCACTTAATTTTCTTGAAAATCTAGGATCCAAATTTTCATAGATTTCACTACATCAGTTGATCTGCTAGTAATGAAAGTATAAAAGATGGTAATCTGTCGAACAATAATTGGCAAACAATTTTCCAATTCCTAGATCATTATGGGAATTACATCAAATTGATTCATCAATTTGCAATGTAAGCATGTTTCATCCCATCTCATGCCTTAAGTTCTAGGTCTCACGCACAACTTAATTAAGTCGTCTAACTTAGAAACGTGTAAAATATCTATATCTGGTCTCACACAATAACAGATTTTTACCTTGTCATTAAAATTTAGCCTAGGTCTCACACATACCAAATAATAATTTCAAGTGTTCCTTATAGTTAGATGTCATGTAACTTAAATTTTATAGGGTATTTTTTTGATGTGACAATCAAAACATGTACGAATATGCATGCACTCATCTTCATAACATATGTTTTCAAAACCTTTTTATTACCAATTAGCTAAGATTAAGTAAAAAAGCTCCAATTAAAGAAGTACCTACAATTATCATCCACAAAAGTGGAATTGAGGTAAATCACCCTTAAGATTATATTGTACAAATAATGGAGATATAAGTAAGTCATCTTAGACGCATTCATAAGTGTAGAAACCAAGGTAGACTCTAGGCTGTTTCCAAACCTTGTTTCCATCACTATGACTTTGTCTATAGAAGGCTTACTTTTAAAACCATATGTACAAAAACATCAATCTAGCAAAAGTTTATGACTTTAGTCTTAAAAACATGTAATAAAGTATAAATATTGCTAGTCTCGCCTGGGAGCCAATTACCGTGCGAACCGAACCACTGTCGGCACATAAGACTTTGCAAGATCCATAATTTATCACAATAGGTTTCACCATTATTAGTCCAATTAATTTTCTTTACAAAAATTACCCTTTTATTGCTTACAACGTGTCCAACAAAAACAATAAAACAAGTAATTGAACAAAATTAATCAACTAATATACATAAGAATTATAAAGATGAAACAATTAGCCACATGCAAGCTTGATTAGATAAACCCTAATCAAAACAACTCTAGATTTCCAATATACATACAATCAACTAAGGCCTTCCCTTCTTGAAGGAAGTGAGTCACTGATGAGGCGAAAAGTGTTACGCTTTTAGGGGGTCATTTAAGCCCTAAGTCGTGATTATTTGATCAAATATTGCCTCAAATTGTTCCTTTTGTCATTTTAGGTACTTTGGAGAAGAAATTTGGAAAAGGAAGCATTTTGGATATTTTTGGAGCGAAAAGTGAGGAAAACGACAAAGTCTCCAAAATCAAGCTGGAAATAGTACCTGACGGCGTCAATATTTGCATGTGGCGGCGTCATGTGTTGGCAAAGAGGTGGATATAAAGTTTACACGAGACGCGCCAAAATGTTTTTGGGACTTAAAGAGTGACGGTGTCATGCTTTGGGATGCCAAGGCCGTCAAGAGCAATTTTACACGTGACGGCCATATGAAGATTTATACATGACAGCGTCAGATCTGGATGTAGGCAATCCGAGAAGAGTATTGGCGGCTAGTTGACGGCGTCAGAGTTACAACGTGACGCCGTTAGACGTGTAATCTCTATATATAGTTTTCTAATTTTCATTCATTAGGAAAAAAAACTTCTGGAGGAACTTTACCACAAACCCTAGGTCGAATTTTCACCTTCTTGTAAGGGTTTCAAACCCTTCTTTCATCCATGTTTGAATAAAGATAAGTCTTCTAATAATCATTCAATATGTCTATGTGTTGTTTGATTTTATCTTATGCATGTCTTTACTTTAACATGCTAGGCTAGGTTTGTTTGTGTTTGTTGGGTCACTGAATTCCCCAATCTTCCTCTAACAAGGATTTGAACATAAAATCACCTAAGTGTTTAATATCCGTAAACAAGTCACTGAGTGAACAGTAACTAAGTGAGTCATCTTCAGGATGCTTAGAACGAGCCTATGAAAAAAGGTTCACCATTCAGTGAGGCGGAACTCAGCGAGTGACATCAAGGCCAAGAAGAAGGTGATGGGTTCAGTGAGGATGATAATAACTCACTGAACCCCCAAGACTCATCAACAACGATTAATGTACTGAAGACTGAAGATTTGGTGGGACTAGGCGGGAAAGTTTGAACTGGTTCACTAAAGTGCTTTATCACTTTAAGGTCAAAGTTTCCCCAAATGGCTAAATCCAGTCTGTCATCAGAAGCACCTTTTGTAGTTACCCCAAAGAAGGTTCCTTTTCCAGAGAATAAAATCTATCAAGATTTGGTTAAGGAAGTCTTATGTCCATTGTGTATTATAGTTGTTCATACTTGTGTATAAATAGGTAACATAAGTGAGGAGTAAAAGTTGACAAGTTTGTGCATTTAATGCTAAGCATTCACAAACCACTTTTACTCCTATAAAGAACAACACTGTCCCAGAGATAGCTCAGTGTGACCTATAGTTGTCACTCAAACGTTGTTTGAGTTTAGTGAGGAGTTCATACCATACTTTTCATTTCAATCCCAAGTGTTATTCCGCAAACACTTGGGTATAATTCTTTGATTAGCTTCTTATAAGAATTAAACGTTGAAAATTACTCTCTTTTCTTTACGTTTATATTTGTTGTTAATCTAAGTTACATTTGAGTTAAAAGTCATATATCTTGGTTAGATTAACTCTTTAGTTATTGTTAACCAAGTAAAAGGGGCCAACAAGTGGTATCAGAGCCTCTGGTTTGTAAAACTTTTCTAAATCTGTTTTTCAAAACAAAAGAGTGCTCAAAAGTTTTTAAAATCAAGATCCCACCATGGCTGACTCAGATGTTCCCCAACTTGTCGACCAAAAGGGTTGAAGTTATTCAGCAGCTGCCCCTCGACTTGAAGTTGGAAAATTTAACAAGTGGAAGAAGCGCATGCTCTGCTACTTGACTGGGATGGAACCATATTACATTAAGTTAATTAATGATGGTCCATATGTCCCAACAACTGCTCAAGGTTTAGTCAAACCTGAAGCTCAGTGGACCCCAGATGAAAGGAGGGTGGTCAATCAGGACCAGCGCCTGAAAAGCATCATTATATCATGTCTTTCGGACGATATATTGGAATCAGTGATTAACTGTCCTACTGCCAAACAGACCTGGACTGACCTGGTTCATAGCTATGAAGGGCCCTCAGATACCAAGGAAAATAGAATCATGGACCTGAAGCTTGAATACAATACCTTCAGGGTCAAAGATTCTGAAAGTCTCTCAGAGACTTATACTCGGTATAAGACCCTCCTGAATGATCTGACCAATGATGGTGTAATTCTGTCAAAGCATGAAATCAATGTTGGCTTTGTCAACAGTCTCCCTGAGAAGTGGTTAAACTTCTCTCAGGGGTTGAGAAATGCTAACCATATCCAAAACCTTGAACTCCCTGCAATTTATGGGAAGTTTGTCTATGAAGACAACTTAATCACCAGGAGATACCCTGGTAAAGCTCAAAAGACCAAAAAGGCCTTGACAATTTCACCCTTATCAACTGCTTTCTACTCCAATGGTGTTGTGCAGGATTTCCAAGATGAGTATGATGATGAGGTTGATTAAACAACTAGTGAGGAGTACCTGAATGATTTACAAATTGAATTTCATGAAAGGGCACTCCTTGCAAACTCAAGAAGGTTCTTTAAAAGAAACAAAAATTTTTCTAGCTCTAAAGCAAATGACAACTCTGAGTGTTTTAAATGTGGTAAAAAGGTCATTTTGCAAAAGATTGTTTCTCAAAAACTACCTCTGAACCATCTTAAAAATTTCCAGGAAACAACACTTATTTAGGAACAAGCAAGTTTCAACCTAAAATGCTTCAATCTAGTCAGTCTTTTCAAAATAAAATTGATAAAGCTCCTCAAATAGATTTTGAAGCCAAATGCAGGAAGGCTAAGGCCAAACTTGCTCTTCTTGAGTCACCTTCCACAGTCAGTTAGTTACCTCAGGCTCTAAAACCTTCTCAGGCAAAGAACAAGGGGCTTGTAGCAGAAACATTTGACTGAGATGAGGTTGAAGTGTCCTTTGCTGATGATGAAGAAGTTCACATCAGTGCCCTGATGGCTCTCTTAGAGAATAAAAAGCTTGCTGTTGGAAAAGGTTATGCCAGAAATGGTGAATGGGTGAACATCACAATGAGAAAGGAAAACTTCTTACTTTCTATGGATGATGATGCTGATTGGAAATTTTACTTAGATTATATTAATGTTGATCTTAAGTATATTGAAGAGCAGAGACATAATTTGTTTTCAAAATTTAACAAACTGAGTTTTGAATTAAATCATTGTAGAGATGAACTTCTTGCTTTAAAACAAGCTAAACTTGAAAGTGTTACACTTCAAATTCAAAATTCTGAACTTGTAAAACAAAATCAAGCTATTCAAGAAGAACTTAAGAAAGAAAAGGTTGTCATTTGGAAATGGACTCAGAAGAACCCCAAAATATTTGACACACTGAGTCTCACACCCAGCACCAAAAAGGCTGCTCTGGGTGAAGATCAACTCACTGAAATGTCTAGGGAGAGTAGCCATTCAACAGCCTTTCTGTTAGCAGACATACTCTCTAGCAAAGAACTTACTCCTAAACCAAGTGATTGGATTGAAAGAGTTAATCCTAACAGTAAACTGCCAAACTTTAACACTAGAAGGATTCTAGAGCCTGAAAGTCAGGCTATTAAGGAGTTTCTAGGAGTTACAGATGAACCCAGTCATACTGAGTCCATCACTGAGTCTAAGTCAGATCTACAATCACCACTCCCTCCACTGAAACAACTTCAAGGAGCAGCACCTAGTTCAGACCTTGCACCACTAGTTTATCAACCTCACTCTCCTAAGGAGACAACAAATCTAGGAATAACCATCCTGAAGAGACCTACCTCATTACCTCCTAAAAACTACACACCTTTAGTATCTACTGAAGTAAAACCTGATAACACTGATTCAAAAGTTGATCAGCTAGCTGAACTTGTCAGGATGCTAAGTGAAAAAATTAAGTCCACTGAAAAGCCCTCTGGCTCAAAATCAAAACAACCATCAGCATCCTCAAGTTCCTCCAAACCAAAAACCTCATCCAAACCTTCAGTGAGATGTGAGCTGTGCAATTATCCAAATCACACCACTGATAAATGCTACAGAGTCCTATTTTGCATGATATGAAAACAAGAGGACCACAAAACTTGTGATCACATCTCTCACACTGCCTCTTCAAAGGTACAAGGTCTTTACAAAACACAAGGCTATCAGTATGCCTTATCTTCCAAACAGAGACTGAAGGCTAAGCCTTACTTGCCATGTCCTCACTGTGGTTTCAACGATCATCTTCCTGATGATTGTATGATGAAAACCTGCTGTGACATCTGTGGAGATCCCTCCCATGAAACCAAGGGGCATGACAAAATCATTCAGTCAAGAAGAAAAACCCTAACAAACACTTCTCAGTCTACTGAATCTTCAACTACCACAAAGTGTAAAACATGTGGTAGCTCAGTACACTCAACTTCAGATCATGATTCATTAGCTAAGTTCAAAACGTCCTTGAGGACTAAGCCCACTAGGAGGTGGGGTAACAAGAAAAACTAACCCAGTTTACTATTTGAGCAGAAACACATCAGGGATCCTACTTGGCACCTCGACAGTGGATGCTCAAGGAGTATGACTGGTGTGAAGAGTTACCTGCACAAATATGTGGAAGAACCAGGACCCAAGGTAGTATTTGGTGATAATTCATCAGCTCCCACTGAAGGTTATGGTTCAGTAAACAGCAATGGTATAGTTTTTACAAGAATAGCTTATGTCAATGGTCTCAAGTACAATCTGATAAGTGTGACTCAACTATGTGATGCAAAATACATAGTTCAGTTTGATGACAAGAGAGGGACCATCTTTAATGCCAACAAAGAAGTAGTGTTGATTGCCCCCAGGAGGGATGACGTTTATGTCCTCGACATGTCATCCCTTATTCAAAATGGGACTTGTCTATTCACAAAGGCAAGTGAGACAGTCAACTGGCTCTGGCATAAGAGACTCTCGCATCTCAATTTCAAGAGCATCAACAACCTGGCCAAACAAAACAAAGTTCTAGGCCTTCCATCCCTGGTGTATACCAATGACAAGCCTTGTTCTGCTTGTGAAAAAGGAAAACACCACAGGGCATCATTCAAAACCAAACAATCATTCTATATCAAAACTGCCTGCATCTTCTCCACATGGACTTGTTTGGACCTGTCAGTCCCATGTCCATTCATCATGAGAAGTATACTCTGGTCATTGTGGATGAATACTCAAGATACACTTGGGTTTACTTCCTGACCAAAAAGAGTCAGGCAGCTGACACAATCATGTCATTCTTCAGGAACATTGAAAATCAAAATGATGTGAAAGTTAAACAAATTAGAACTGACAACGACACTTAATTCAAAAACATGACCTTGAGTGTTTTTGTGATGAGAAAGGAATTTCTCAGCATTTCACTTCTCCCTATACTCCTGAACAAAATGGAGTAGCTGAAAGGAGAAATAGAACACTCATTGAGGCAGCAAGGACAATGTTAAATGGCTCAGTCCTCTCAAAACACTTTTGGACTGAGGCAGTCAAAAAAGCCTGCTACACTCAAAATAGGTCCATCATTGTGAAAAGGCACAATAAGACTCCTTATGAGATATTCAAAGGAAGGATCCCTGACATCAACTACTTTCATGTATTTGGGTGTCCTGTGTTTATTCATAATCACAAGGATCACTTGGGTAAATTTGATGCCAAAGCTGATGATGGATACTTTGTAACAATTCGCAATTTCAGGTTAATTACTATTCCCAGAAAATTTCACTATTCACTTTTACTATTTATTTTCCCGAAATTTGATTTTTATTTCATGGCCTCGAGTGATAAATCATTTCCATGGCAAATTAAAAGTTTGACACTCATCAGATCATTTTCGTGAAAGTTATTAAGGAATTACACGTTTTAGGGTAAAACGTCATTCAAAAATTCTACGCACAACGAAACTCGACCGGGTTAATTTTCTCCGTATCAGAAAAATGTTTGATACACTCATGATTTATTTGAGAATAAATCATGACTGAGAAAAACATGACCAAATAAACCTCGGCCATGAAAAACTGGAATTTTCATGTTTAAGCGTTTTTACTCAGCCATAATCTTAGCCTATACCTGCACCGCATTTCTAAGACGATTTGAGTTTTCAAATTTTTGGAAAAAGTCAACATATTTTTCCCTCCTCATTTGACCAAAAATCATTCATTGATTTTATAAGTCATTCCTTGATTTTTAGGCTTACGGTTTTATGTCTAAAAGACATTTAATACCAACCGACACTAGACTGAGCCCAGTCTAGACATTATAAGTCATTTTAAATCATTTTTATCCTATTAGAAAAGTAACATTTTACTTTTCTCAATTTTACACAATATTCGTACGTTTTACGTATTACGCGTTTTAGACCCGTGTTTCCAGTTTTAGCAGGGTTTTAGCACCCCAATGGAACCTACCACTCATTTTGTATTTTATTATGGAGTATTTGGACAAGTTTAATCATTCTTCCAAGTTTCGTATTTTTACGATACCCGGTTTTACGTATTATGGCTTAATCGTTTACGGTTAGCATTTTACGGAGTCAAAACTAACTCACTATCTAGGATAATATCAACAAGACCAACTCATCCTTCCTATCCTCATCCAAACCGACTTAGGGGGGGGATTCACCACCCTTGTGGCTTGATCTCCTTCCTTGTGCTCTAAGATGCATACAAGTGTCCAAACTTGCTCACCAATTGTTGACTAGTCAAGTATTCTAACCTCCTCAAGGCCATATAAAGCCTCCCTTCCCCCTCCTTTGCCGTCCCACATCTCACACACCAACACCATTCCATTTGCTAATTTACTCCAAGTTTCATCCAAGATTCAAGTGCTACAACAACATAGAAACTCTAGTTTGGTTTTGATTCATCAAACTACTTCCAAACCTCATAAACTTTGGTGATTTCTCTTTAGTTTGAATCCACTCAAGTCACCTCAACTTTCATCATCTCTCTTTCAAGAATACAAGAGTAGAAAGATTGCATGAAGTGAAGTAGGGTGAAGCTAAAGTCTATCAAAGTCCTTACCTTACATGTGAACTTCCATTCTTAATTGAAAGCCAAAAGTTGTAAGCAAAACCCTAACATACTTCTTGTTAAATATCATAATCATGTTATTTACATATCATTCATGCTATATTATGTCTTGTGATCATGTCCATGATGTATAAAAATGAGTAAAACAAGTTATTGTAAATGATTGTTAAGTTAAGTTATTTAAACAAGTAAACTAGTGACTTTCTTGGTAAAATCTGATCAAAATGGTAAAATTATGATATTGTATCATTACATATTGTAGTAGAGGACCTACCAAGGAAACCATAGCAATTTGAATCACCAAAAACGAGTATACGAGTCAAAAGTTATGACCATTTGAAATTACCAAAACTTTGCGGGAAAACTGCCAAAATAGTTTCTGTGACAGAACATAAAACATGCAAAAAGAGGCCTTTCTGGTCCATTTCATGAAAAAGTTAAAGCACAAAAGTTGTCCGGAATCACGTTTTCTTCAAAACCTCAGGAGCACATCTCCAGAAAACCAATAAAGAATGAGATTTTTCTCAGTTTATTAACAGCTATTTTACATATATATGTCACTATATAATGGTTATGGTTTATAAAGACCAAGAGGTCTTATGACCTAGATTCAAGACCACAACCATGACTAGAGCCAGGGTTGAGTCTCAATACCATGGAACAATGACCAAAGGTCATGGCAAGGCCATGACTAAATGACCATATAAACTTACTTAGGCGAAAACATGAGCTAAAGATTTGGCGATAACTTAAACATACAATTTGGATCTACTTCATCTAAAGAATCATGAGATATTTCAAATATTTGTCATACAAGACTTAAGAAACTTACCCTAATAACAATCTTCATGTAAAGATAAACTATCCTAAGTTTATTCAAATATTGGACATGTAACTTTTCGGATCAAAACTTATATATATATATATATATATATATATATATATATATATATATATATATATATATATATATATATATATTTTTATCAACTACTACAATAGTAGGGAGCCTCATGTGAGGAGTTCATTATGTAAGCCGTCGAGATGAGTTGTGGATTTACGAATTAAAGTGTCCTGGATCCTCGAACGTTTACTAACATGACTTCTGAATTATGTCGGTCCGAACGGTAGTAAACGATATATAAACTATACATGTTTTATGAATCATTTCTTTTCAAAAACTTACACTATACATCGTACCACATCATGGACTAAATGCAAGACATATATATAGGCACTTCTTCATATTCTCTACTCCAATCCTAAGTCGCAACATTCTATTATAGGTTGCTCGTAGAAACCTTCGCGATTCGACCATCACATTCACTACTTACTACATAACTTAAGGTGAGTTCGTAGCCCCACTTTCTATTGTTTAACTATTTTACAAACCCATGGGGGGATACATGCTATTATTTTTCTACTCAAACACAATGCTTTCTACTGTATGCTACCCGACTATGTTTTATTGTCACTAAGTAATAATTGCCATGTTCGAAGTCCCTATATCATGAACCATTAGTCACTAGCTATAGTGAGCGCGAATATTGTGAATAGATCTATTGGGATTGACGAATCCCATTTGTGTTGAACAACTACGAGTTCAAACAAATGCACTATATTTGATAGTTTGAGGTATAATGGCAATATTACCTTGGTAGGGCTTCTACAATGCCAATTTTTGGTTCGATGTTAATGCCTTGGTTGCATGAGCTTAGTGAAATAATAACGACTTTTGTTTTCTAACTATGAATGTGTGATTAATTACCTCACATTACGATTGTTGTGTTCAACGATTTAAGTACAAACTCTACGAATTCCACTCAATCATTGTGTTGACTGTTTTAAGCATGTATTTCAGGTCCATGATGATCAAGGATGGCACGGAAGGGCACGGATATTCAAGAGGGCTATAAATTTTATTATCATTCGAAAACTCATTTAATGCAAATTGTAAACATGGAACCATCTGAGACCTCATTTTGTAATCTCTGATATTTATATAATTTGAATGATAAATCTTTCAAAAACGACTCAATTAGAGTTCGTTTTCTATTATTGTGACTATTGTGTCGTCGAGTAACACCCAGTTTGAATTCCGCTGCATCCATGAATTGGGGGTGTTACAAATTGGTATCAGAGCCGTGGTTATAGAGAAACGGGTCTAATTGAGACCTAAACTATAACCACACTACAAGCAAAAACATTTTATAGCCTTACGCTCTCCGTGTCTTCCATCTTCCAGACGAATATGGACTTAGTAAGCATTTTATACTACACAAACATGTTAGCATATGAATATATTTACCATTAGCCTAATTGAGAATTTCCCTGTAAGCATTTTATACTACATGAACATATTAGTATATTGATTTATACACACTTGTCATATTTTGAGCACTTCCCATAAACATTGAATTGTTTTAACATAGTAATTCTTCTCATAGAAATCATGTGCATACCCACTTCTCCCGATTATGTGCCCACTCTACCTAATAACTTCCAAGTCTTACCACCCTCACCCGAGTTCGGATTTGACTTCGTAAATGCCTTCGCTTCTGATGACGAAGAAGAACCTTTCGAAGATTCAACCGACGAAGAAGAGGAGGAACCAATGCCGAATATTTTTGCGTCAAATACTTCTAATTATTTTGAACAAAATTGGGTAGAGGCAGACTCCGAGGAGGATAATGAGTATGAATATGTACTAGCACCATTACCACCACCACTATCACTTCCCTTTGATATCCCTACACGTAATGAATTGGATCACTCATTATGGATCGTATCTCGACCACCATTGATCCAACAAGAAAGTCAGCATGGAAACTACAGCTTCTCAAACTTCATCGACTCATACCTCTATGACACACTAAACCAAGAAGTTGCCGCTCAATCAGAGTTGCTCGGACCTTCTAACCCACAATAGACTAGTGTGATGATACTAGTTAACTTTTGTACTACTAAACTGATTAGACTCAGTTAGTAAATGTTACGAAATCTATGTAATAACTAGCGATAGTCAAAAATGTTGTAATTACTAAACTGAAAGTATCAGTTAGTAAATTTTGAAGAAGCCTGTAATAGGTTTCGATTTTGTAAATCGACCAACGTTGTATGAATAAAAACTCATGCTTCATGCTATCATGTGTTATGATTCAAACCTCTAACGTAATTATTCTATCATTTCCCATAAAAAATCATGCTTATTTCACAACTCTCTACTCACGACGTATCTTTTATATAATAGAATCATGGCACCAACGGAGAAAACACAACACCATTATCAAAAACCCTCTTATCATATCTCCCATGTCTTCTTTACCCAACTTGATCTCAAACCACTAAAATTCATCAAACCAAAATGAAGGACACAAGCCTCGTTCGTCTTTTCACCATCATTATCTTCACAACCGTTACACCACAAGCACCCTCATCAGCTTTACAAGATTGAATACCATCTAAAATTTTTAAGAAACACAATGCTACATGACTAAACCGAACATCACATTATCGGTCCTAAATTATACATAGCCTGATCACCTATGTCTAATTCAGGAGGGATCATGTTATGCTGGGAGCAGTCACCTGTATGTTTTCTTAGAAACAAACTTCTCACTTATAATCTTAAAACAAATTTCGTGTGAATATAGGAAATTCATGAAGTAGTCATATGATAGAGTACGACATTTAATCGCTCTTACTCTACCTTTGCCATATAAAAGTAAACCTCATCCTATGCCACACACTCAAACGACAAATCAAACTACATCACTCTAGTCCTAATAAGTAACCACACCTCTTCATCGACACCACTCCAACATATAACACACATAGAACTTCGGGACGAAGTTCCCCGTAAGGGGTAGAGACTGTAACAATTCGCAATTTCAGGTTAATTACTATTCCCGGAAAATTTCACTATTCACTTTTACTATTCACTTTACTATTTATTTTCCCAAAATTTGATTTTTATTTCATGGCCTCGAGTGATAAATCATTTTCATGGCAAATTAAAAGTTTGACACTCATCAGATCATTTTCGTGAAAGTTATTAAGGAATTACACGTTTTAGGGTAAAACGTCATTCAAAAATTCTACGCACAACGAAACTCGACCGCGATAATTTTCCCCGTATCAGAAAAATGTTTGATACACTCATTATTTATTTGAGAATAAATCATGACTGAGAAAAACATGACCAAATAAACCTCGGCCGTAAAAAACTGGAATTTTCATTTTAAGCATTTTTACTCAGCCGTAATCTTAGCCTATACCTGCACCACGTTTCTAAGATGATTTGAGTTTTCACATTTTTGGAAAAAGTCAACATATTTTTCCCTCCTCCTTTGACCAAAAATCATTCCTTGATTTTATAAGTCATTCCTTGATTTTTAGGTTTACGGTTTTCTGTCTAAAAGATATTTAATACCAACCGACACTAGACTGAGCCCAGTCTAGACATTATAAGTCATTTTAAATCATTTTTATCCTATTAGAAAAGTAACATTTTACTTTTCTCAATTTTACACAATATTCGTACGTTTTACGTATTACGCGTTTTAGACCCGTGTTTCCAATTTTAGCACCCCAATGGAACCTACCACTCATTTTATATTTTATTATGGAGTATTTGGACAAGTTTAATCATTCTTCCAAGTTTCGTATTTTTACGATACCCGGTTTTACGTATTATGGCTTAATCGTTTACGGTTAGCATTTTACGGAGTCAAAACTAACTCAATATCTAGGATAATATCAACAAGACCAACTCATCCTTCCTATCCTCATCCAAACCGACTTAGGGGGGGGGGGATTCACCACCCTTGTGGCTTGATTTTCCTTCCTTGTGCTCTAAGATGCATACAAGTGTCAAAACTTGCTCACCAAGTGTTGACTAGTCAAGTATTCTAACCTCCTCAAGGCCATATAAAGCCTCCCTTCCCCCTCCTTTGCCGTCCCACATCTCACACACCAACACCATTCCATTTGCTAATTTACTCCAAGTTTCATCCAAGATTCAAGTGCTACAACAACATAGAAACTCTAGTTTGGTTTTGATTCATCAAACTACTTCCAAACCTCAAAAACTTTGGTGATTTCTCTTGAGTTTGAATCCACTCAAGTCACCTCGACTTTCATCATCTCTCTTTCAAGAATACAGGAGTATAAAGATTGCATGAAGTGAAGTAGGGTGAAGCTAAAGTCTATCAAAGTCCTTACCTTACATGTTAACTTCCTTTCTTAATTGAAAGCCAAAAGTTGTAAGCAAAACCCTAACATACTTCTTGTTAAATATCATAATCATGTTATTTACATATCATTCACGCTATATTATGTCTTGTGATCATGTCCATGATGTATTAAAATGAGTAAAACAAGTTATTGTAAATGATTGTTAAGTTAAGTTATTTAAACAAGTAAACAAGTGACTTTCTTGGTAAAATCTGATCAAAATGGTAAAATTATGATATTGGATCATTACATATTGTAGTAGAGTACCTAACAAGGAAACCATAGCAATTTGAATCACCTCAAACGAGTATACGAGTCAAAAGTTATGACCATTTGAAATTACCAAAACTTTGCGGCAAAACTGCCAAAATAGTTTCTGTGACAGAACATAAAACACGCAAAAAGAGGCCTTTCTGTTCCGTTTCATGAAAAATTTAAAACACGAATGTTGTCCGGAATCACGTTTTCTTCAAAACCTCAGGTTCACGTCTCCAGAAAACCAATAACGAATGAGATTTTTCTCAGTTTATTAACATCTATTTTACATATATATGTCACTATATAATGGTTATGGTTTATAAAGACCAAGAGGTCTTATGTCCTAGATTCAAGACCACAACCATGGCTAGAGCCAGGGTTGAGTCTCAATACCATGGGACAATGACCAAAGGTCATGGCAAGGCCATGACTAAATGACCATATAAACTTACTTAGGCGAAAACATGAGCTAAAGATTTGGCGATAACTTAAACATACAATTTGGATCTACTTCATCTAAAGAATCATCAGATATTACAAATATTTGTCATACAAGACTTAAGAAACTTACCCTAATAACAATCTTCATGTAAAGATAAACTTTCCTAAGTTTATTCAAATATTGGACATGTAACTTTTCGGATCAAAACTTATATATATATATATATATATATATATATATATATATATATATATATATATATATATATATATATTATCAACTACTACAATAGTAGGGAGCCTCATGTGAGGAGTTCATTATGTAAGCCGTCGAGATGAGTTGTGGATTTATGAATTAAAGTGTCCTGGATCCTCGAACGTTTACTAACATGACTTCTGAATTATGTTGGCCCGAACGGTAGTAAACGATATATAAACTATACATGTTTCATGAATCATTTCTTTTCAAAGACTTACACTATACATCGTACCACATCATGGAATAAATGCAAGACATATATATAGGCACTTCTTCATATTCTTTACTCCAATCCTAAGTCGCAACATTCTATTACAGGTTGCTCGTAGAAACCTTCGCGATTCGACCATCACATTCAGTACTTACTACATAACTTAAGGTGAGTTCGTAGCCCCACTTTCTATTGTTTAACTATTTTACAAACCCATGGGGGGGATACATGCTATTATTTTTCTACTCGAACACAATGCTTTCTACTGTATGCTACCCGACTATGTTTTATTGTCACTAAGTAACGATTGCCATGTTCGAAGTCCCTATATCATGAACCATTAGTCACTAGCTATAGTGAGCGCGAATATTGTGAATAGATCTATTGGGATTGACGAATCCCATTTGTGTTGAACAACTACGAGTTCAAACAAATGCACTATATTTGATAGTTTGAGGTATAATGGCAATATTACCTTGGTAGGGCTTCTACAATGCCAATTTTTGGTTCGATGTTAATGCCTTGGTTGCATGAGCTTAGTGAAATAATAACGACTTTTGTTTTCTAACTATGAATGTGTGATTAATTACCTCACATTACAATTATTGTGTTCAACGATTTAACTAAAAACTCTACGAATTCCACTCAACCTTTGTGTTGACTGTTTTAAGCATGTATTTCAGGTCCACAATGATCAAGGATGGCACGGAAGGGCACAGATATTCAAGAGGGCTATAAATTTTATTATCATTCGAAAACTCATTTAATGAAAATTGTAAACATGGAACCATCTGGGACCTCATTTTGTAATCTCTGATATTTATATAATTTGAATGATAAATCTTTCAAAAATGACTCAATTAGAGTTCGTTTTCTATTATTGTGACTATTGTGCCGTCAAGTAACGCCCAGTTTGAATTCCGCTGCATCCATGAATTGGGGGTGTTACATACTTCCTGGGATATTCTCTGGTTTCCAAAGCTTTCAGGGTGTTTAACACAAGGAAACAACAAACTGAGGAAACTTATCACATAACTGTTAATGAGAGCACTGAATCCATCAGGTTCTCTAATTCCTCAGTTGAAGAAATTGGTATTGATGATTCTTCAAGGTATCCTCCTGATGAGTATCTCCTTGAGAATCACCCTTCAACTCAATACAAAGCTGATGCTGATGTCTCCTACTACATCATCCCTCACAATCTATCCCAACCAACCATAAGTGAGTTCATTGAAACTCAACAAGTCTCAAATGAGACAGCAACCACTGAACCAATTGTTCAGGAATCCTCAGAACAAACTGTTCCCACTAATGTTACCAAAGTACATAATCTTGAGTTACCTCAGGTTCCTGTAACTGAACCCACTTCTCAAGTAAATCAGGCTTCTACAAGCTCTAACTACCATCCTAGACCTCAGGATAGCTAGACCAGATCCAAAGTTATTGAGCTTGTGAACATTATTGGTGAGCCCACTGAAGGCATGCTTACCATAAGCATGGCTGCTAAACTCAAGGCAGCCTCAGCCAATATATGTCTTTATGCCGACTATCTCTCTGAAATAGAGCCTAAAAATATCAAAGAAGCCCTGACATATGAAAGTTGGGTTCAGGCCATGAGAGATGAACTGGAACAGTTTGACAAAAATGATGTCATGACCCTTGTCGAATGCCCAAATGGTGTTTTGGACATTGGTATGAAATGGGTCTTAAAAAACATGACTGATGAGAATGGCACAATCATCAAAAACAAAGCAATACTTGTTGCCAAAGGATATAACCAACAGGAAGGTATAGACTATGAGGAAACCTTTGCACCTGTTTCTAGAATGGAAGCCATCAGGATCTTCCAAGCCTATGCAACCTACATGAACTTTAAAGTTTACCAAATGGATGTCAAAAGTGCCTTCCTAAATGGTAACATCAAAGAAGATGTCTATGTGCAACAACCTCCTGGTTTTGAAAGTAGTGAATTTCCCAACCATGTCTGCAAGCTTAACAAGGCCCTCTATGGACTAAAACAAGCTCCCAGGGCATCGTATGAAACACTTTCATCCTTTCTGATCCAAAACAAGTTTGTCAGAGGAAAGATTGACAACACTCTATTCATCTACAAAACAAAAAGTGATGTCATCCTGGTTCAAGTGTATGTTGATGACATCATCTTTGGCTCAACAAGTTACAAACTTTGCAAACAGTTTGAAAAACTGATGACCACAGAGTTTGAAATGAGCATGATGGGTGAACTCACTTACTTTCTTGGACTACAAATCAAACAAACCGACAAAGGAATATCCATTTTCAAGAAAAATACCTGAGGAACCTACTAAAGAAGTATGAGTTCATTGACTGCTCTTCAGTAAAGACTCCTATGGTTCCTCTAAACAACCTTGGCCCTGACCTAACTGGAAAATCAGTGAACCAAACCCAATACAGGGGAATGATAGGCTCCCTGATGTACTTACTTACCTCGAGGCCTGATATCCAATTCTCAGTCTGTCTGTGTGCCAGATATCAGGCTGATCCAAAAGAGTCTAATCTCACTGCTGTCAAGAGAATCATCAGGTACCTGAAGGGTACTCCAAACCTTGGTTTGTATTACCCAAAATGCTCAGGATTTGATCTCAAAGGGTACACTGACTTTGACTATGTAGGATGTAATATGGATAGAAAAAGTACTTAAGGATCCTGCCAATTCCTTTGTGGTAGACTTGTGTGTTGGAGTACAAAGAAACAACAGTTAGTGGCCATGTCCTCAGCTGAAGCTGGATATGTGGCTGCTGCAGGGTGTTGTGCAAATGTACTCTGGATGAAGAGCCAACTAAGTGACTATGGCATTCAGTATAAGATGGTACCCGTCTTTTGTGATAACAAAAGTGCCATAGCTATCTCCAAAAACCCAGTACTTCATCAAAGAACCAAACACAATGCCATCATATACCATTTCATCAGGGACCACATCATGAATGGACAAATTGAATTACATTTCATCCCCACTGAATATCAGTTAGCTGATATCTTTACCAAACCCTTGGATGAACCCACTTTCACCAGACTGAAAGCTGAATTGGGCATGTTGGACATAGAATCAGGCAACTGATTTAAAATGTTCCATCTTGATGTAAATTCTCTAGGTCCCTGAACAAACCCATTCCTGAATGATAAATCATTCAGGGGGCTCAAGATGTCAAATGGCATTGAATACTCTAACTAAATGCTCTAAGTACTTAGTTAGTAAATGTCCCAGGTAGGTAACTGATTCCTATTAAATATAGGAATATATGTCGCTTACACAACTGACATCCACATCTTGGGCCCCCACACCTACCTCACCAATACCACTGAGCATTAAATGCTCCCTCACACATAAATATTTGTGATGACATCACTATGCAAAAGCGTCTTTTGCAGAGCTACATAACTGTTCATCCCAACATGTTGCGAGAAAAATGGGGTAATGGGAATCGTGCTATTTAATGCGGATATCAAACATACTTTATTACAACATTTTGAATTAATATCAAAACGTTTAATATCCGCAACAGCAAAACCATAATCCATTCCCTATAAATAACCCCACAAAGAAAAATACACACACGCTTTCAAAACTTATCAAAACTCTTGTAAAATTATTTCAAGAAAAAATCTGTTTGTTCAAACTGTGTGTGTTTCCTCTTTGATACTAATTTTTCTCAAAACCTGACCTTTCTCAACACAATGGCTTCTTCTAAAGTCATCAAATACGCTCCCAATGTGGATTTCCAAATGGAAAGCGTTGACCTGACCAAGAACAATGTGGTGGGAAACTTTGCCTACCCTCAAGGGTTCCCTAAATACAGGGATGTGGTAAAGTTTCTACAAAACTGTTTCCTCACCACCACATTCACAAAAACCCCCTCTGTCATCTATCATGACTATTTGAGGGAATTTTGGTGCACAGCAGTGGTTGAAAACCCTGATGCACCAAAGGAGGCCACTATAAGGTTCTCAGTAAAGAATGGAACTAAGTTCCTAACTCTTGACTACAAGACCTTTGTCAAAGCCACTAGCCCTGACTATGCTGAGACCTTCACTGCCCAACCCACTGAAGAGGATGTGAAGGCAATTCTGCTGGAACTTGGGTCGTATGACAAAAATCACCCTGAGGTGACACCAGGGGCCCTCATATCCAAAGCCCCAATCATCAAAACCTGGTTCCCAGCCCCTGGAGGATCCTGATGACCTTTTTCATTCAGGTCCTTTGGGGAAATAAATCCTCCACTGAGCAATTGAACACTACTCAAGCAATGATAGTGTACTGTCTCATAGAGGGTAAAAAGATTGACCTTTGAGAAATTATCTTCAAGGACCTCATAGCAAAGTTGGGTGGGAAATCTAGGCAAAAACTCATGTCATACCCTAGATTCATTTCCTGCGCCCTACAAGACTTGCTGGGGTCCGAGAATGTTAAGCCTGATGCAGTAGGCTTTGAGCCTGATGTCTTACACAAGGCTAATTATTCTCGTGACCCTATTGAGGTTACACCTGTCGCCCAAACAATGTATATGCTTACTGCTATCCAGGGCGACAACAAAATCTCACCAATTCCCTCTCCCACCAAGAAGGTGAAGAGGAAGAAGGGACAGGGTCCAGGAAGGTGGCTCAACCCAAGTCACTCACCACTGAGACCTCTACCCCCAAGCCTGACAAAAGGGGGCAACAACAACAGACCCTAACTACTGACACCCTCAGGATCATAACCCAATCTTTGGCCCCAAAACAAAGGCCAACGAAGGGCATTGAGACATCACACTCAGTGTCCTCAGGCAAACCCATTCCCAAAGGCTCTGCTGACATAA
This sequence comes from Artemisia argyi, assembly GCA_030686995.1. NCBI lineage: Eukaryota > Viridiplantae > Streptophyta > Magnoliopsida > Asterales > Asteraceae > Artemisia > Artemisia argyi. The sequence goes on from JARVZY010001998.1 coordinate 252,803, forward strand.
TCAAGTCAGTGGAGTTGCAATCAACCCAACCTCTACATCCTGTTAAAGGCTTTGGCAAATCACAACCAGAGTCTCAGGGAGCAAGGGGTCCTATATCCTCGGTGGGGCAGCACTACTCCACTGAGAAGGGGACCCACACCACTTCACATCCTGCTAAAGGCTGGGGTAAATCACAACCCAAGCATCAGGGAGTTACCGCCCCTAAATCTTTGGCAGGTCAGCGCAAGCCTGTTGGAAAGGGGGCAAAACCACTCAGGTGCCTGATGAGGACATTCGCAGAACAAAGATTTTGTCTGAGGGCACAAAAACTCATCCCAAAGACTCAGAGGGACTCATACAACCCGCTGATAGGGACACAACAATCACAATTCCTATGGATGACACTGGGAAACACCCATCAGTGTCTGAAGGGGTGACGGGGGACAAAGATTCAGAGGGAAAAAGGCCACCTGCTGATATGGAACCCATAACCACTCCCGGATGTGCCCACAACTTGGGAACTGCCTCTAAGGACCAGGTAGATAAAACCCAGTCTACTGGATTAGAGGGGTCAGGACCTGGCCAAAACAAAGGCAAGTCTTCTTATGAAGAGGAGCCGGATAACCTATTGTTGCAGATTCACTCCATGGCTGATGCTCACGCAGCCCTGTTCTCTGATGATGACTTCCACACTGACGAGGAGGTTTTTGAAGCTGGAGATGATATGGTGGTTGAGGAGACAGTCCCTGAATCAATCCCTCAGTCTCCTCAACCCACTGACACTAAAGCTGCGGAACCTCGCTCTGACCCAGAATCCTCAGGAGATGATCAAGCTCCTCTCACTGGGAAGTTCTTTACCAAGTTCATCAAGAAGGCAACAAATGCCTTGTTCAGGGGAGTCACGGACCAGGTTTTTTACATGCACACTGAGCAGGCGGTTCATTACTTCAACCTTAAAGATGCTGTTGAAGATTTTAACGACGATGTCAGGGAGCAAAATGCCTCAGTTTCCTTCTCCCTGACACAGATGGTCTCCCACCTAAACAAGTTCCTTGAATCCCTAAACAAGCTGAATACAGGGGTTCAGTCCATTCAAGAATCAGTTAAGGATGATCCTGAACTCACAAAGAAGCTCCTTCAGGCATCAGAGACCTATCAGCTCAATTCAATGCATCTCACCGAGCAACTCACCCTGATGAAGTCCTTCAATCTTCAGGCTCTCAGTAACTCTGTGGAGGCTGTCAAAACCTCCCTTGCTGCCTTGGATCTCTCAGTGGCAGCTCAGTCTCAAAAGTCAGCTTCCCTGGCTTGGAGTTTTGGTTCTCGTTTGATAGCAATGGAGAACACTTAAGTATCCCTTGAAGCCAAAGTCTCAACTATTCAGAAGGACACCTCAGACATCAAATCCCTGATGACTGAGATCTACCAGGCCTTCAAGGGTTCTTTCACCTCTGCATCAGTCACTCCAACTCTTGCCATCATAGCAGCTCAGGCAATAGTTGAGGGGGAGAATGTCACTGATGCCCCTCATACTGAAGCTCAGGAAGAAGCCACCAATGTTGCTTCAAGAGGACAACCCTCTCACACTGAGGGGGAGCATGTCACTAAGGCCACTCCAATCTCATTAGTTCAACCACAAGATGAAACAGTCTCTTCATCTCGTCAGCAGGATAAAGGCAAAAGCATCGCTACTACACCTGAACCAGTAAGAGAGCTGAAGCCTGCCTCCACCATTGTCAGACAGGATCCTGATGAACCAATCACTGTTCCATTTGAGATGAATGGGGTAGTCCATCAGCTCACTGATGCTCAAATTCAGGCCTACTTGGAGAGAGATGAGATACTCAAAATGGTGGCTGTTGAAGAAAGGATGAGCGAACCTGAACTCATAAAGGTTGTTCATGAGGAAGCTGAGAAAATTGGGTTGGATACAGAGCAACTGGCTAGTGAGCAAGCTGGAGCTGCCTTCAAAAAGGCTCAGGAAGAAGAGATGAGCGCCCTGAAAATGCAAAGAGAAGAAAACTCAGGAAGGACGCTTAGATCAGAAAGACCAGGATTAAAAGGTACACTTGGGTGATGAAGGAAAGACTGAAACCTGAAATTATCACTAACATCAAAATCCATCGCAATACCAAGCTTGCAATTGTCACTGTCTTCAGAGGGCAAGACCAAAGAGTAATGGACATCCATGATCCGTTCAGGTTCGCTGACTTTGGCATCTCTGAGTTGGATGAACTCATACCAATCATCTCTAAGAAGACAAATGTGGTGGTTCCTAGTCTCCTGAAATCTCTAAAGCTCAGGTATCAAAGACTGATGGAAATGCCTGAAGCTCTTGGCATTCCCTCCCTGCTTCCAGCTCCATCTACTCAAACTGCTCCACCAAAAGTCTCCAAAAGGAAGAGGAAGCAAATTGAGTTAGAGCCTGAGATCAAGGTCCCAGGATATGATTGTGACAGATCCCTTCCTAAAGGAATCTCCTTCATAGACAATGTGGTGTTTGAAGTCCTTGAAAGAGGTCTATGCTTTACTGATGAGTATGGAAACCCTGCTTTCCAAAGGTGGTCAGACATTGACAGGGCATGGATTAAGGCGATGCTGATGTACCTGATGCTGGCTTCTCCTGTTAGGTGTGCTGAAAACGTAAGGTTCTGCCAGGACCGTAAAGCTAAGATTGAGGAGCACCCTGAGAAGCACCTCCTGAGATCCAAAAAGGCAAAGCTTGATGCACTTGGCTATCAACTGAACATCTGAATCTGCAACCAACTATCTTTTTTGTTTTTGTATTATCAGGAGGAATTGTAATAACTATTAATAAACTTTGATGTTCTTTTAAGTTATCTGTGTCCTACTATAATTACATCAACACTCAGTGAGAGATGAAGACCCTTGCCAACTCATACTGAATCATGAAACACTTAGGCTATTTGTATGTCCAAATAGGGGGAGACTGTTGGGTCACTGAATTCCCCAATCTTCCTCTAACAAGGATTTGAACATAAAATCACCTAAGTGTTTAATATCCGTAAACAAGTAACTGAGTGAACAGTAACTCAGTGAGTCATCTTTAGGATGCTTAGAACGAGCCTATGAATAAAGGTTCGCCATTCAGTGAGGCAGAACTCAGCGAGTGACATCTAAGCCAAGAAGAAGGTGATGGGTTCAGTGAGGATGACAATAACTCACTGAACCCCCAAGAATCCTCAACAACGATTAAGGTACTGAAGATTGATGACTTGAAGACTGAAGATTTGGCGGGACTAGGCGAGAAAGTTTGAACTGGCTCACTAAAGTGCTTTACCACTTTAAGGTCAAAGTTTCCCCAAATGGCTAAATCTAGTCTGTCATCAGAAAGCACCTTTTGGACTTAACCCAAAGAAGGTTCCCTTGCCAAAGTAATAAATTCTATCAAGATTTTATTAAGGAAATCTTATGTCCATTGTGTATTATAGTTGTTCATACTTGTGTATAAATAGGTAACATAAGTGAGGAGTAAAAGTTGACAAGTATGTGCATTTAATGCTAAGCATTCACATACCACTTTTACTCCTCCAAAGAAAAACACTGTCCCTGAGATAGCTCAGTGTGACCTATACTTGTCACTCAAACGTTGTTTGAGTTTAGTGAGGAGTTCAAAGCATAATTGTCATTTCAATCCCAAGTGTTATTCCACAAACACTTGGGTATAATTCTTTGATTAACTTCTAATAAGAATTAAATGTTGAAAATTACTCTCTATTCTTTACGTTTATATTTGTTGTTAATCTAAGTTACATTTGAGTTAAAAGTCATATATCTTGGTTAGATTCACTCTTTAGTTATTGTTAACCAAGTAAAAGGGACAAACAGTGTTTGCTTAGATGCAATGAAACCTAGCTATTGATTGTTGGTTGATTGTTTGTTATTAGTTGTTGTGGATGAATAATTTCGATGTTAGGCTTAAGAAAACTGGCTAATCTCCAATTGGAAACTTGCTTGAACGTCTTATGAAACATGAATCGGATGTGTACTACGATTTTAATGGTTGTATTTAATGCATGAGTGAATACTAAGGAGGCCATGTTAGGAGCTTGTTGTCGGCTCGACATAGGAAGAGGTAGAAGCTTATAGAGTTGGGAAGGATCGTATACGGTCCCACGAATGGTATATAACCCGTCATCCACGCAATTGTAACAAACTATTCAATTAATGAAAGATAGCTAGGGAGTAGTGAAATCTAAGTAAACATGTTTCTCTCATTATTGTTTTTCTCAACATTTACTTTCTTGTTATTTAATTTTTATTGCATTTGTAGTTAATTGGTTTAGTTGACTAGCAACTAATTCTGCCTACTCTTACAATACCCGAGATTTTTACGTGCTTTCCAAAAAAATATAAAAATACAAAAAGAATCATCCCTCACCACTAGACGTATTTTAATTAAGTTTTGATCCTAAGGACCACTATTCCCCAAGTAGAAAGATCAATCCCCCGGTACTTGCCACTACGCTATACTACATCGGTCAGGTACACTGCCTGGTAAGCTTCTCGAGATCCCTCGGGAGGTAAAACCTTTTGCGTAGGCTCAATCCCACGCATCAGTCACATACATTGACGAATCAATTGTGTAGGCTAAAGTTAATCACATACCACATAGCACATAAATTGATTTTAATAGATTGGGGTCTTCCCCAATTTTAGATCTATCTAAAACATGTGACAAAGCGTAACAATTAAAACTAATAATAATCCATGACTAACATGCATGTTTCATCACGGATCAAAGCGTAACAATTACCACATAGGTCACAAGATACTTCTAATTAAAACATAAACTTGTTAAAACCTAGGGTTTCTAATCATAATAATATTTAATACAACCCCTAAAATTTGGATAAGGAGGTAATCGACCCCCCAAACTTATAAGGGTTTCGAATTATGTAACCCTAGATCTACAAAATAAAACATTAACATGTAACTAAAACATTAAAGATTCGATTTTTATGTGTTTTAGTAATCATTAACATGTTATAGCAAGCTCGTGATACCACTGTTAGAATATTTAAATCATGAAAATTATAAAACAGGTAAAACACATAGGCGGAAGCAAAGGATCATCTATAACATATTAAAGATTAACATAAACATAAATAGGAACCAACCGTGGGATTCTAGCTGAACAAGAATCAAACTTTAATTACTAGAAGAAGATGATGAACCCTAATTAGGGTTTAAGTGAATCAATGATCAATCCCTTACCGTTTTATTGATCGATTCCTTGATAATAACTATAATGAGTTATTACCTCGTTCTTGTAAAAACGTACTATAACCGAATTAAAGTTAATGCTAGTTAATGAAACACAATGGTTTGTTTAATGAAAAATAAACCAATCGACCCTTGTGGAAGGGTATACGATCGGCCAGAAACAAGGAGGAGAGAAAACAAGATTTAGGGTCATAGCTTGTGCACAAAAGGTGAGAAACAAATAACCCTTGACCTTGTATATATGGTGTGTAAAATTTATAGGACAAGTTAGCTTAGGATTGGGCTTCCCCTCCCCTTAGTCGACCGGTCATAAGGATCCAAGAGGGATTCTAGATCCTTCTTGGCATCTAATTACACTCTAGTCCTTGTTCTTTGATACCTAACGATAGTTAGTCGATTCCGTTAAGTACTAACGACCGTTAGTCATTTTATTGTGTTTCTAATAATAAATATACATAACATTTTATATATTAATTATTATTCATTAATTCCTTCATACATAATGTGTGCAATCCCAAGGTCTCGAGTTCAATTCTAGTTATACGAATATTAATATTTATCCACAAACTCTAACAAGGCCTACTTAACTTCTTAGCCCTTTTGAGGTCCATATTTCCTTCTCTTTTATGAAATTCGCTATTTACAAAAAATAAAAACAAAAAAAATCAATATTAGATAGAAAATCCATATTTCCTTCAACATGTAATATACCAGTTAATGCAGGATAGACACAAGCACTTTGAATTCTAGTTTCGGTCAATTTAGATAGAAAATCACATCAAAAAAACTTAATCACAACGTTCTTAATTAGAAATCACATGTAACAACTAGAGCTAAGTTTTGAATATATTCATTGCAGCAATCCAAAACAACTTCACACATACTACCTTTTAAGCTTCTTAAGTGAAACTCGAGAGCAAATGATAATAAATTTAACCTGACTGTCAAATCAATTGACGATAACAAACTTAACTAATACAAATCACTTGACGATAACTGTTGGAAAAAGTGGTTTTGCAAAATGAGTTTTTGCAATTTTTGGACACTATTTAATATATGTATATGTTATATATATTTATATTTCTTGGTAGCTTTTCGTTCTTCTTGAAGAGAGCTTCATAACGAGCTAAGGTATGTTGAAATTGGAGTTAATATGAATGAGATATCGTATCTCAAAGTGAGGCACGTGAAACACAAAATATGGGAAAAATGTTACATCCCACATCGCCCAAAACATGAAGTGAAATCAGGTTTATAAAGGAATCTTGATATTTGCTATAAAATTCCTATAGTTAGGTTATACTCCCACACCTACGCGTGCGCAGGGGGTGTAACACCCCCAATTCGTGGATGCAGCGGAATTCAAACTGGGTGTTACTCGACGGCACAATAGTCACAATAATAGAAAACGAACTCCAATTGAGTCGTTTTAAAAGATGTATCATTCAAAATATATAAATATCAAAGATTACAAAATGAGGTCCCAATTGGTTCCATGTTTACAATTTATATTAAATGGGTTTTTGAATGATAATAAAATTTATAGCCCTCTTGAACATCCGTGCCCTTCCGTGCCATCCTTGATCGTCATGAACCTGAAATACATGCTTGTGAGGTCAACACAAAGGTTGAGTGATATTCATAGAGTTTGTTTAATGTTTGAACACAATATGTTGGTAGTGTGAGTTATAGGCTCACACCAATGTTTGGAAAGCAAAATAGGTAGGCTATGTTGTTATACGCCCATAAAATGTATTATACACTAAGCTTATGACACCATAACGTTAACGTGTACCAATGTCGATCGGCAGATTTATCCCGGTAGGTACTTTGCTAACATACCTAAATCTCAAATATTAATGCATTTGTTTGAACTTAGTCAATACAAATGGGATTCGTCAATCCCAATAGGCCTATTCACAATATTTGCGCTCACTATTGCTAGTGATTAAATGGTTCATAATAAGGGATCTCGGTTTAGCAAGGTTGGTACTTAGTGATAATAAAACAATCAGGCAAGCATACAATTTAAAAACATTGTGCTCAGTTAAAAATAGCATGTATTCCCCCCAAGGGTTTGTAAAACATTGAAGCAATGTAAAGTGGGGCTATGAACTCACCTTAAGTTAAGATAGCAAGTAATGAATGTAACGGTTGAATCGTGTAGGTTTCTACGAGCAACCTATAATAGAATGTCGCGACTTAGGATCGGAGTAAAGACTATGAAGTAGTGCCTATATATATATCTTGCATTATAGTCCATGATGTGGTATGATGTATAATGTAAGTCTTTGAAAGAAATGATTCATGAAACATGTATGTTTATATATCGTTTACTACCGTTCGGGCCGACATAATTCAGAAGTCATGTTAGTAAGCGTTCGAGGAGCCAGGACACTTTAACTCGTAAATCCACAACTCAACTCGATGGCTTACATAATGAACTCCTCACATGAGGCTCCCTACTATTGTAGTAGTTGATAAAGTATATAGATATAAGTTTTGATCCGAAAAGTTACTTGTCCGATATTTGAATAAACTTAGGAAAGTTTATTAGTACATGAAGATTGATATTAGGGTATGTTTCATAAGTTTTGTATGACCATTTTTCTCTTGGTAATATCTCATGGTTCCCTTTTAAGTGAAGTAGATCCAAATTGCTTGTTCAAGTTCTCGCTAATTCCTTGTTTCATGTTTTCGCCTAAATAAGCTTGTATGGTCGTTTCGTCATGGCCTAGCCATGACCTTTGGTCCTTGTTCCAAGGTCATGAGACTCAACCTTGGCTCTAGCCATGGTTGTGGTCTTGATTCTAGGTCATAAGACCCCTTTGGTCTTCATAAACCATAACCTAGATGTAATGACTTTGTCTAAAAATGGGCTGTTTTGAATTTGAAGAAATTTATCACTCGGAATGCGTTTTCAGGGCTCGAGCTTCTTTGTTCCTGAACGAAAACGTCGTTCCGGACAACTTTCGTGTTTTAACTTTTTGATGAATCGGAGCAGAAGTGGGACTTTCAAAACCCAAATTTGATCAGAATGGTATTTGGCAGTTTTGCCGGAAACTTTGGTAATTTCAAATGGGCGTAACTTTTGACTCGTATACTCGTTTTGGGTGGTTCAAATTGCTATGGTTTCCTTGTTAAGTCCTCTACTGTAATATGTAATGATCCAACATCATATTTTTACCATTTTGGTCGTGGTTTTCCAAGAAAGTCACTAGTTTACTTGTTTTAGTAACTTGTCTTAACAATCAATTACAATAACTTGTTTTGATCATTTTTATACATCATGGACATAACTACAAGACATAATATAGCAAGAATAACATGTAAATAACATGAACACGATTATTTAACAAGAATCAAGTTAGGGTTTGGCTCACAACTTTTGGCTTTCAAAGATGAAAGGAAGTTAACATGTAAGGATAGGACTTTGATAGACTTGCTTCAACCCACTTCACTTCATGCAATCTTTCTACTCTTGTAATCTTGAAAGAGAGATGATGAAAATTGAGGTGACTTGAGTGGATTCAAACTCAAGAGAAATCACCAAAGTTCTAAAGATTTGAAGTAGTTTTGATGAATCAAAACTAAACTAGGGTTTATGTATGGATATTGCACTTGATTTCTTGGATGGAACTTGAAGTAAACTAGTAAAATGAAGGGTGTTGTGTGTGTGGGTCGTTCATATGGTCAAGGAGTGGGAGGAGAAGCATTTATATGCAAATGAGGAGGTTACATTGTTGACTAGTCAACACTTGGAGGCCAAGTTGAACACATGTTCACATCTCATGACACAAGGCATAAGATCAAGCCACATGGGTGGTGAATCCCCCCTCCAAGGCTGTTCATGAGCTTGGAGATCAAGGGTGTGGACTTTTCTTGGTATTATCCAAGATACTTGGTTAGTTTTGACTCCGGGAAATGCCAATCGTAAATGATTAAGCCTCAAAACGTAAAACCGGGTGTCGTAAAATTATGGAACTTGAAAGTATTGATAAACATGTCAATAAGTTCCATAATAAAATATAAAATGAGTGGTAGGTTCCATTTGGGTGTAAAACCCTGCTAAAAACTGGAAACACGGGTCTAAAACGCGTAATACGTAAAACGTACGAATATTGCGTAAAATTGAGAAAAGTAAAATGTTACTTTTCTAATGTGATAAAAATGATTTAAAATGACTTATAATGTCTAGACTGGGCTCAGTCTAGTGTCGGTTGGTATTAAATGTCTTTTAGACATCAAACCGTAAGCCTAAAAATCACGAAATGACTTATAACATCAAGGGATGATTTTTGGTCAATGGAGGAGGGAAAGAATATGTTGACTTTTTCTAAGAAGTTGAAAACTCAAATAGTCTTAGAAACGCGTTTTGTGGTCTAACGGTTAATCGCCCAAACGGTTAAGCGTGCTCATGTGAGATTAGTACAGGCTTGGGTGACCTGCTGGGAAGTCTTTGGTCATGTTTTTCTCAGTCACGATTAATTCTCAAATAAATCATGAGTGTGTCAAACATTTTTCTGATGTGGGGTCACCTGACGGGGTTGAATTTCGTTGTGCGTAGAATTTCTGATTGACGTTTTACCCTAAAACGTGTAATTCCGTGTAATTCCTTAATAACTTTCACGAAAATGAGCTTATGAATGTCAAACTTTTAATTTTCCATGGAAATGATTTATCACTCGATAAAATCAAATAAAAATCAACTTTCGGGAAAGTTTCGGGAAAAATGAATAGTAAAAGTGAATAGTGAATTTTCCGGGAATAGTAATTAACCTGAAATTGCGAATTGTTACAGTCTCTACCCCTTACGGGGAACTTCGTCCCGAAGTTCTTTGTGTGTCATATGTTGGAGTGATGTCGATGAAAAGGTGTGGTTACTTATGAGGACTAGAGTCTGGAATTACCAGTGATGTAATTTGATTTGTCATTTCGGTGTATGGTGTAGGATGAGGCTTCCTTTTATGTAGGAAAGGTATGGTAATAGTCGAATATCAAAGGAAATTGATATAGCAGTCGGATATTAATAGGAATTAATATAGTAGTTGAATATCAAATAGAACTTGATATAGTTGTCAAGTATCAATAACAATTGATATAAGAATCGAATCATGGAATAAGCGTTGAACATGTGGTTGGACCAAGTCCTATTTGAATTGTACGGCTGCCCATGCATATGGCTACAAGGCTTCGCAATGAGTTTGGTACGACTGCGCATGCGTATGGTTACATGGCCCCGTAATGAGTTTGTTTGTTATTGCACTATCATTATGAAAACCAAAAGTAAATCTCGTACTAATGGAAATTGGGATAGTTGTTGCAATCATAGCCTAGTAGGTAATCTGTTGTTGTATCTAGTGTTTATTGACTTCATACTTATGTTATTTCGGATATAATTAAGCCCACTTGTTTATAATTCTTTATTTACATAGAGAGGCATCCCAAACAATGTAACTAAAGGAATATAAACGTATGGTTCGATGATTTATAATTTCTTTATTTAAATGAAAAGGCATCCCAATCCATTCAAATAAGGACATTATAAATCATCCTACTCAAGAATTCCCGACACAACATTCATACTTAGCCGGTGAGTTACAAGGTAGTGTATTATGAGATGATACTGGTGTTCCAAAAGTACAAGATGAATATTCAAACTTGTAAAGCTGATGAGGGTACTTGTGGTGTAACTAAGGATGATTTGAGCTTTAAAAGTGCATCAAAATCTGTAAATGAGCTTGTGGTTCCAACGGTTGTGAAGATAATGTTATGATATGTTGATGAACAAAAGTGTGTAGTGTATGCTTAACATTAATACTCTTAGGTATAGATGTTGAGTTTGCTTTAAAAATCTTAAGAGATTTTAAAAGTTTATGTTGGAATGATATCCTTAGGACCTAAACAGGATAGTACTTCTACAAGATGAAGAGAATAATTGATAACTATCCCAAGATAGTAGTTCGGATTATCTCATAAATGAAAAATTTCAAGAATGAAATTAGGTAACACAAATAAGGTGTTAAGATTTCGCTGAGTGGTAAGACATTATCGTGTCTCTAGATTGTCTTAATGTATTCTGGTGGTTTATCGAGTTCATGTAGGAAATCAACCTAAACATAACCCTAGTACAACTACTCTCAGTATTGGAAAATTTTAAGTCGAATATAGTTAGTCAGACTATATTCCACTGTCCCAAGGTTAAATATAGGTGACTAGTCTATATTTAGCCAAGGTTCGATAAAATTTTCAAATACCTAAACTAGGTATACTTTTGATATGTCCGTTGCTTTCGGGAAACTGTCCACTAAACAAAGGCGATGTCAAACCCTTAAGTTGCAAGTCCCGTCCATACAAGACTTGTAACGTATGTTTTCATATTCCATTGCATAGAAGGTAGTAAGGGTAGATACGTATGGAAAGGAAGTTTTAAGTAGTTCTAAAATAGAACATACTTGGCCAGGATCACAAACTTTTAGTAATGAAGGTTTCATAAGAAAACTTTGATGAATGTAGAGAAAGTTCAGCTTTTGTCGATGATGGATTAGTTTGTCCTTTAGAAATCTCATATTTCTTGTTTTGAAATCGATAGATTGTGACAGGTTTTTGATATCATAAGAAATGATATTGATTATGTGATGGAATAATTCTAGAGACCATTTGCACAAAACACAAAGTCTCGGAAGTAGGTTAGACCATTGTGTAATTCACAATGTCTGGGAAGTAGGTTAAACCGTTGTGTGACTCAAAACATTTGAGAAATGATTAAGACCATTGTATCATACAATGTCTTGGAAAATGAATGAGACCATTGCATCTCACAATGTCTTGGAAAATGAATGAGACCATTGTATCTCACAATGTCTTGGAAAATGAATGAGACCATTGTATCTCACAATGTCTTGGAAAATGAATGAGACCATTGTATCTCACAATGTCTCGGAAAATGAATGAGACCATTGTATCTCACAATGTCTTGGAAAATGAATGAGACCATTGTATCTCACAATGTCTTGGAAAATGAATGAGACCATTGTATCTTACAATGTCTCGGAAAATGAATGAGACCATTGTATCTCACAATGTCTTGGAAAATGAATGAGACCATTGTATCTCACAATGTCTTGGAAAATGAATGAGACCATTGTATCCCACAATGTCTTGGAAAATGAATGAGACCATTGTATCTCACAATGTCTTGGAAAATGAATGAGACCATTGTATCTCACAATGTCTTGGAAAATGAATGAGACCATTGTATCCCATAATGTCTTGGAAAATGAATGAGACCATTGTATCTCACAATGTCTCGGAAAATGAATGAGACCATTGTATCTCACAATGTCTTGGAAAATGAATGTTGGAGTAGGAACATGATTGGGAGAATGTAGTTGTGCCGAAATGCCATAGAATAGGCATACGCAGATATGTTTAGATAAAATGATTGAAAATAAACCGAGTTTATATATCAATATACTAATATGTTCATGTAGCATAAAATGCCTAGTGTGTATATATCAATATACTTATATGTGTTCATGTAGCATAAAATGCTTAGTGTGTATATATCAATATACTTATATGTGTTCATGTAGCATAAAATGCTTACGGGGAAATGCTCAATTATGTTTAGGGTACATATATCAATATGCAATTATGTTTGTGTAGCATAAAAATGTCTTCGGGGAAATGCTCAAAATGGGTATATATGAATATACTAACATGTTTGTGTATCATAACATGCTTACTAAATCCATAATCGTCTGGAGGATGGAAGACACGGAGAGCGGAAGGCTATAAAATGTTTTTGCTTGTATGTGTGGTTATAGTTTAGGTCTCAATTAGACCCGTTTCTCTATAACCATGGCTCTGGTACCAATCTGTAACACCCCCAATTCGTGGATGCAGCGGAATTCAAACTAGGTGTTACTCGACGGCACAATAGTCACAATAATAGAAAACGAACTCCAATTGAGTCGTTTTAAAAGACGTATCATTCAAAATATATAAATATCAGAGATTACAAAATGAGGTCCCAATTGGTTCCATGTTTACAATTTATATTAAATGGGTTTTTGAATGATAATAAAATTTATAGCCTTCTTGAACATCCGTGCCCTTCCGTGCCATCCTTGATCGTCATGAACCTGAAATACATGCTTGAGAGGTCAACACAAAGGTTGAGTGATATTCATAGAGTTTGTTTAATGTTTGAACACAATATGTTGGTAGTGTGAGTTATAGGCTCACACCAATGTTTGGAAAGCAAAATAGGTAGGCTATGTTGTTATACGCCCATAAAATGTATTATACACTAAGCTTATGACACCATAACGTTAACGTGTACCAATGTCGATCGGCAGATTTATCCCGGTAGGTACTTTGCTAACATACCTAAATCTCAAATATTAATGCATTTGTTTGAACTTAGTCAATACAAATGGGATTCGTCAATCCCAATAGGCCTATTCACAATATTTGCGCTCACTATTGCTAGTGATTAAATGGTTCATAATAAGGGATCTCGGTTTAGCAAGGTTGGTACTTAGTGATAATAAAACAATCAGGCAAGCATACAATTTAAAAACATTGTGCTCGGTTAAAAATAGCATGTATTCCCCCCAAGGGTTTGTAAAACATTGAAGCAATGTAAAGTGGGGCTATGAACTCACCTTAAGTTAAGATAGCAAGTAATGAATGTAACGGTTGAATCGTGTAGGTTTCTACGAGCAACCTATAATAGAATGTCGCGACTTAGGATCGGAGTAAAGACTATGAAGTAGTGCCTATATATATATCTTGCATTATAGTCCATGATGTGGTATGATGTATAATGTAAGTCTTTGAAAGGAATGATTCATGAAACATGTATGTTTATATATCGTTTACTACCGTTCGGGCAGACATAATTCAGAAGTCATGTTAGTAAGCGTTCGAGGAGCCAGGACACTTTAACTCGTAAATCCACAACTCAACTCGACGGCTTACATAATGAACTCCTCACATGAGGCTCCCTACTATTGTAGTAGTTGATAAAGTATATAGATATAAGTTTTGATCCGAAAAGTTACTTGTCCGATATTTGAATAAACTTAGGAAAGTTTATTAGTACATGAAGATTGATATTAGGGTATGTTTCATAAGTTTTGTATGACCATTTTTCTCTTGGTAATATCTCATGGTTCCCTTTTAAGTGAAGTAGATCCAAATTGCTTGTTCAAGTTCTCGCTAATTCCTTGTTTCATGTTTTCGCCTAAATAAGCTTGTATGGTCGTTTCGTCATGGCCTAGCCATGACCTTTGGTCCTTGTTCCAAGGTCATGAGACTCAACCTTGGCTCTAGCCATGGTTGTGGTCTTGATTCTAGGTCATAAGACCCCTTTGGTCTTCATAAACCATAACCTAGATGTAATGACTTTGTCTAAAAATGGGCTGTTTTGAATTTGAAGAAATTTATCACTCGGAAAGCGTTTTCAGGGCTCGAGCTTCTTTGTTCCTGAACGAAAACGTCGTTCCGGACAACTTTCGTGTTTTAACTTTTTGATGAATCGGAGCAGAAGTGGGACTTTCAAAACCCAAATTTGATCAGAATGGTATTTGGCAGTTTTGCCGGAAACTTTGGTAATTTCAAATGGGCGTAACTTTTGACTCGTATACTCGTTTTGGGTGGTTCAAATTGCTATGGTTTCCTTGTTAAGTCCTCTACTGTAATATGTAATGATCCAACATCATATTTTTACCATTTTGGTCGTGGTTTTCCAAGAAAGTCACTAGTTTACTTGTTTTAGTAACTTGTCTTAACAATCAATTACAATAACTTGTTTTGATCATTTTTATACATCATGGACATAACTACAAGACATAATATAGCAAGAATAACATGTAAATAACATGAACATGATTATTTAACAAGAATCAAGTTAGGGTTTGGCTCACAACTTTTGGCTTTCAAAGATGAAAGGAAGTTAACATGTAAGGATAGGACTTTGATAGACTTGCTTCAACCCACTTCACTTCATGCAATCTTTCTACTCTTGAAATCTTGAAAGAGAGATGTTGAAAATTGAGGTGACTTGAGTGGATTCAAACTCAAGAGAAATCACCAAAGTTCTAAAGATTTGAAGTAGTTTTGATGAATCAAAACTAAACTAGGGTTTATGTATGGATATTGCACTTGATTTCTTGGATGGAACTTGAAGTAAACTAGTAAAATGAAGGGTGTTGTGTGTGTGGGTCGTTCATATGGTCCAGGAGTGGGAGGAGAAGCATTTATATGCAAATGAGGAGGTTACATTGTTGACTAGTCAACACTTGGAGGCCAAGTTGAACACATGTTCACATCTCATGACACAAGGCATAAGATCAAGCCACATGGGTGGTGAATCCCCCCTCCAAGGCTGTTCATGAGCTTGGAGAGCAAGGGTGTGGACTTTTCTTGGTATTATCCAAGATACTTGGTTAGTTTTGACTCCGGGAAATGCCAATCGTAAATGATTAAGCCTCAAAACGTAAAACCGGGTGTCGTAAAATTATGGAACTTGAAAGTATTGATAAACATGTCAATAAGTTCCATAATAAAATATAAAATGAGTGGTAGGTTCCATTTGGGTGTAAAACCCTGCTAAAAACTGGAAACACGGGTCTAAAACGCGTAATACGTAAAACGTACGAATATTGCGTAAAATTGAGAAAAGTAAAATGTTACTTTTCTAATGTGATAAAAATGATTTAAAATGACTTATAATGTCTAGACTGGGCTCAGTCTAGTTTCGGTTGGTATTAAATGTCTTTTAGACATCAAACCGTAAGCCTAAAAATCACGAAATGACTTATAACATCAAGGGATGATTTTTGGTCAATGGAGGAGGGAAAGAATATGTTGACTTTTTCTAAGAAGTTGAAAACTCAAATAGTCTTAGAAACGCGTTTTGTGGTCTAACGGTTAATCGCCCAAACGGTTAAGCGTGCTCATGTGAGATTAGTACAGGCTTGGGTGACCTGCTGGGAAGTCTTTGGTCATGTTTTTCTCAGTCACGATTAATTCTCAAATAAATCATGAGTGTGTCAAACATTTTTCTGATGTGGGGTCACCTGACGGGGTTGAATTTCGTTGTGCGTAGAATTTCTGATTGACGTTTTACCCTAAAACGTGTAATTCCGTGTAATTCCTTAATAACTTTCACGAAAATGAGCTTATGAATGTCAAACTTTTAATTTGCCATGGAAATGATTTATCACTCGATAAAATCAAATAAAAATCAACTTTCGGGAAAGTTTCGGGAAAAATGAATAGTAAAAATGAATAGTAAAAGTGAATAGTGAATTTTCCGGGAATAGTAATTAACTGAAATTGCGAATTGTTACAGGGGGGGGGGGTGCAGATTGTGGGATTTTTAGGCCAAAATGGGTTCAAAGCTTCTGAACTCATGCGAGGCCGCTCAACCTGCAGACAAGAAAGCAGATCCGAATCCTCGCATACGTGCGTATCTTTTTTCTTAATGGGGGAGATGTGTATACTTGTCGAGCTTATGATAGAATATTCGTCATGACCGAGCAATTGAGCGAATTAGATTGGTTGTGAGATTGAGAGATTATATTTTATTTCAAGTTCGTTAAGTGTTTGGTTGTCAATTATGATAAGACGAATAAGTGTTTAATTATTAAAATACATCCTAATCTTTTTTTAGGATACATTTTCATAAGTTTTAATCTACGGTTTACTTAGGAACAAGTAAAGTTTAAGTGGGGGGATATTTGATGACATCAAATAAGTACATATTATTTTCATCATTTGTCCTATGTATTTGACTTGTTTTATCATATTATCTATGATAATTGATACTTAATGCCTTCAGACAGAAAGTATAAATACCCCATTTGACAGTCAAATTTTCGTGTGCCAAAAGTTACAGAAGCTGCAACATAAACCCTAAGGAGAATTCCAAAGAAAAGGGCAACACAAGACACACCCAATTGAAGATGTCAGAGCAGTAAGAAGGTCCTGCTAGTGTTTTAAATTCATTAAGTAGTTTTGTTTTATTGTAATAGTAAGCTTTAATCCATCAGGATTTATGGGCTTGTGACTGCCATATTAATCCCCTTAAAATTGCTTTCCCATTGATTAAAGTTTATATGATGTTTATTTGGTTCTTTTTATATTTGCATTGATAACCTCTGTGTCTAGCTGTGGAATGCTTGGGCTGCCATACCCCTCCCACAATTTCTTCACTAGCATTATAAGTTAGTGTAAGCCCTTAAAAAAGGTTAAAAAAATGTAAACATAAGTAATCATTAAGAGGACAAGAAGCTGGCTCAGAAAAACGCTTATACGCCTCATTTTGCCAAGGCAAATATGGTTGAGCATGCTTCGTCATCTTCAAAGTCTCATGTCAAGGGAAAAGGCAAGGGCAAAGGAAAGAATGACAAGAAAATCATAGTGAAGTCTGAGTACCTTACTCCTAAAGCTGCAATTGTGAAACAGAAGTTCCAAGGGATGTGCTTCAATTGTGACCAGCCGGGTCACCGTGCTGCTAATTGCAAGATGCCAAAGTGGGTGACTCCACGCCAGGCTAATATGGTGAATGATAATATGGACATGATTTCTATGGTGTCTGACATCGTTGCCATGATCTCTAAAGTTAACCTGGTAGGTTCCAACAACAGGGAATGGTGGGTTGATACTGAGGCTACCCGTCATGTGTGTGCTGATAAGAGTATGTTTCACTCTTTCAGAGCGGTTGACAATGGAGAGAAGCTCTACATGGGTAACTCTGCAACTGATGATATCATGGGAGAAGGAGATGTTATCCTAAAGATGACATCCGAGAAAGAGCTCAAGTTGACTGATGTCTTGTATGTTCCATAGATTCGCAAGAATCTTGTGCCTGGTTGACTATTGAACAAGTTTGGTTTTCGTCTTGTTTTTGAATCTGATAAGTTTGTTCTTTCTAAGAATCAAATGTATGTTGGTAGGGGATATTCCCTAAATGATGTGTTTAAGCTCAATGTAATGGTTGTTAAGAATGATATCAATAAAATGAATTCTTCTGCTTACTTGATTGAGTCTTCTAATGTATGGCATGGTCGTCTGGACGTGTAAATTTTAATTCGATGCGTCGTTTGATTAAATTTTATTGCATACCTAATTTCCATATTGACTCAAAATATAAATGTGAAACTTGTGTTGAAGCCTAACTTACAATATAATCTTTCAAATCGGTTGAACGAAAAACCGAACCACTTGATATGATACACACTGACATATGTGATTTGAAATCACTACCATAAGTACTTTATCACGTTTATTGATGATTGTACAAAGTATTGCTACGTTTACTTGTTAAAAAGTAAAGATGAAGCTATAGACAAGTTTGTTCTATACAAAAACTAAGTTGAGAATAAACTTAATAAGAAAATCAAGGTTGTACGAAGTGATTGATGAGGCAAAAAGTGTTATGCTTTTAGGGGGTCATTTAAGCTCTAAGTCGTGATTATTTGATCAAATATTGCCTCAAATCGTTCCTTTTGTCATTTTAGGTAGTTTGGAGAAGAAATCTGGAAAAGGAAGCATTTTGGATGTTTTTTGAGAGAAAAGTGAAGAAAACGGCAAAGTCTCCAAAATCAATCTGGAAACAGTACCTGACGGCGTCACACTCTTAAGGTGACAGCGTCATGTGTTTGCAAAGAGGTGGATATTAACTTTACACGAGACGCGCCAGACAGTTTTTTGGGTTTAAAGAGTGAGGGCGTCATCCTTTGTGACGCCTAGGCCGTCACGTACAATCTACAAGGTGACGACCAGTGAAGAATATAAAGTGACGGCGTCAGATCTAGATCTAGGCAATCCGAGGGAAGCATTGGCAGTGAGTTGACGGCGTCACATGTATAATGTGACACCGTCAGATTGTATTCTCTCTCTCTCTCTCTATATATATATATATATATATATATATATATATATATATATATATATATATATATATCTAATTTTCATTCATTAAGGAGAGAACTTTTTGGAGCAACTTCACCATAAACCCTGGTACGAATTTTAACCTTTTTGTAAGGGTTTCTAACCCTTCTTTCATCCATGATTAAGTAAAGATAAGTCTTCCAATAATCATTCAATATGCCTATGTGTTATTTGATTCTATCTTATGCTTGTCTTTACATTAACATGCTAGTCTAGGTTTGTTTGTGTTTGCTTAGATGTAATGAAACCTAGCTATTGATTATTGATTGATTGTTTATTATTAATTGTTGTTGGATGAATGATTTCGATGTTAGGCTTAAGAAAACTGGCTAAGTGACTACTAAGGAGGCCATGTTAGGAGCTAGTTTTCGGCTCGACATAGGAAGAGGTAGAAGCTTATAGAGTTGGGGAAGATCGTACACGGCCCCATGAATGGTATTAAGGAATATAACCCGCCATACACGGAATTGTAACAAACTAATCAATTAATGAAAGATAGCTAGAGAGTAGTGAAATCTAAGTAAACACGTTTCTCTCCATATAAAGTTTTTCACAGATTTTATTTTCTTCTTATTTTATTTTTATTGCATTTGTAGTTATTTGGGTTAGTTGACTAGCAACTAATTCCGCCCAATCTTCCAATATCTGAGATTTTTACTTGCTTTCCACAAAATATAAAAATATGTTGGGAATTATACTAACAGTTACCACTGATCAACATGGAGATAACCACTGTTGAAGAATGCACTAGCAGTGGAAACTCATTACCACTGCTAGTACATATCATTACCACTGCTGCATGATAATTGTTAGGAAACGTGTATTTAGATAAGTATAGAAAAGATCTTGTGCATATTCTATTATTCTATGCTTATACTTATCTTGTAAAGGACTCCTTGTGTCCTATAAAAGGAGGTCCTAGGTTTAGGTTTACATATGTATCAATTTAGAGAGCTTCAAGGTGTAACCCTAGTGATAATCAAGATCACTTGTATTATTATTCTTAATAATATTGGAGCTAAACTTTTGGTTAATATTCTGTGTTTATACAACTGTTCTCATTCATATATAACTCACAAACAAAGTTACATACAAACCTTCTAAGTATTAATAAGTATATTCCGCATACTTGTTAGTATCATTCAAAGTATCACTATAACCCAAGTCGTGTGTTTAGATCCATCAAGTGGTATCAGAGCCAGGTTTCTGATACTTTGAGTTAGAAGATCCGAAGTTTACAAATTCATACAAGTTTCAATGGAGATGGAGAACAGTCAGTCCAACATTGCTGCTAAGCTTCCTAAGCTTAAACTGAATGATTATGAGATGTGGAGGATAATGATTGAACAGTTCTTTCTGGTGCAAGACTATGCACTTTGGGAGATCATTATGTATGGAGATTCTTTCAAGCTAGGTACCTCCACAGAGACTATTGATAGCAAGGAAGTGCAGAAGTTGAATACATGTCCAGTATATCTGAAGAGAGACTCCAGAAGAAGAATGATCTGAAAGCTAAAAGTTTATTGCTTATGACCCTTCCTAGGGATCAGATCCTAGCTTTCAGTAAGTACAAGACTGCAAAGACTTTACTTGAAGTGATCTGCTCTGTTTTTGGTGGTAATGATTCTACCAAGAAGACACAGAAGACCTTGTTGAAACAAACTTATGAAAATTTTTGTTCAACAAGTAATTAATCAACTGACAGCATCTTTACTAGGCTTCAAAAGATTGTTACACAACTCACAGTGTTTGGAATTGAGGTAGAAAGGGAAGACCTCAATTTGAAGTTCTTAAGAAGTCTATCTCCTGAGTTTCACACAAATGTTGCTGTTTGGGAAGATAAGCCTGAATTTGAAAATATGAAGCTCAATGATCTGTACAATAACTTTAAAGTTATTGAACAAAGGTTAAAGAAAGCTGGCAAGCTAAGTACAAGTTCGGGGAACTTAGCTCGTATCTCATTATCTGTGGTTGATAGTTCTGATGATGATGAGGATGCTGCTTACATTGTTGTTTCCACTGGCAGTGCAAGTGTTACCACTGCTAGTTCTAAGAAGCAGATTGTTGGTCTTGGAGATTCTACTTTCTATGCCTATCTCTTAAGTCAAGTCAATGGTTCAATTCTGACACATGAAGACTTGGATCAAGTTGATGAAGATGACATGGAAGAGATGGATATAAAATGGAAAGTTGCATTGCTGAGTTTAAAGGAAAAGAAATTCTGGAAAAGGACTGGGAGGAAGATCATTATCAATGGTAATGAGACTGCAGGTTTTGATAAGAAGAAGGTGGAGTGTTACAACTGTCACAAGATGGGACACTTTGCCAGGTATTGCAGGAAGCCAAAGAAGCCAGATAATAGATCTACATGGTACAAGCAGGATAAGAAGAAAGAGCCTACACTTGAAGAACCAAAGGTGTTGTTGGCCATTAATGGTGTGAGCTATGATTGGAGCTATATGGTTGATGAAAAAGAAGCATATGAGGAATCTGCTATGATTGCAACTAAACTTGCTCTTATGGCCTTTCCTGACTCTGAGGTACATTCAAATAATGGTTGTTCTAAATATTGTAAAGCCTTAAAAGAATATGAAAATCTAAAAGGGCAATATGATGAACAGAGGTTAGAGCTAAATCAAACTAGTTATAATCTAGCTAATCATAAGAGAGGTTTTGCTGTTTTAGAAGCACAGATAGAACACTATAGAGATAATGAATCTAAGTTTAGTGATTTTATTGCTGTTTTAAGAAGAGACTTAGATTATAAGATAGATGTGAATGAGGCTCTTATAGAAGAATTAGAGAAGATTAAAAAGGCAAATGAAAACATTCAGATAACTTGTAATACACTAGATCATCAATTTAAGTGCATTGACAAAATTTGGGAGGCACAAGTTGTTAGTAAAGTCAAATCAGGTGTAGGATACAAGTCTGTTCCACCACCTCTGAGAGGTGTTCCATCACCTCCTGGTATTGACTTTAGCACATACAGGGTTAGAAGAGTTTCAGGAACCAACCATGATCTATGGCCCTAAATTTGTGAAAGAAGTTATTAATGAAAAGGTTAAGGTTGAGGCTGATGCATTTGAAAGTGCTAGTGATTCATCTCTTAAGGATGAATGTATGAGAGTTGAGACTAAAACAGTTGTTCCTGAAATAGTTAAAGTGGAAGTTAAAAAATGTATTCCTGAAGTTGTTAAGGTTGAAAAAGAAAGGCCTAGGAAACAAGCTAATCATACTAGGCCCACAACTAGATATGCTGAGATGTACAGAAGTAAGCATGTTTGGTAGGGTGAAATGATCTCAAGGAAATAGAAATGAGTTCATTTCATTTGTTTGGTACCTAAAGAAATAAAAAAAGTGGGGATTTCCAATTCTAGGGAGTTAAGTTTACATGCAAATTCAAAGAGTTCATTTCCCTTACATTTGGAGTGGAAATCAATTCCTAGCATTGTATAATAATAATAATAATAATAATAATAATAATAATAATAATAATAATGAAATAATTAAATAATTAAATAATAATAATAATAATAAAATAATAATAATAATAAATAATAATAATAATAATAATAATAAAATAATAATAAATAATAAATAATAATAATAAAATAATAATAATAATAATAATAATATAATAATAATAATAATATATTAATATAATAATAATAATGAAATAATAATAATAATAATAATAATAATAATGAAATAATAATAATAATATAATAATAATAATAATAATAATAATAATATATTAATAATAATAATAATAATAATAATAATAATAATAATAATAATAATAATAATAATAATAATAATAATAATAATAATAATAATAATAATGATTTCTTGAGTCAATTCTCTGGTGTTACCAAACACTGGAATTATTATTCAATTTCCCTGGAATTCATTTCTGTGAATTACATTTCTGAACTTCATTTCATTTCTCTGAATTTCACCCTACCAAACGTGCCCAAGTCATCAACTCCTAGGGGCAATAAGAGGAATTGGAATCATGTAAAATCTCAACAATTTGGTAGTGATTTTGAGTTTAACAACAAACCATGTCACATCTGTGGTGGTTTTGAACACCTTCATGCTTACTGTAACTATCACAAGGGAAGAAGGGAAGCTTTTGGGAATACCAGGGTGAATGAAAACAATGTTCAGAAAAATACTCACCCAAATCCACTAAGTAAAATGATTCCTAGGGTTGTTCTACTAAAATCTGGCATCAAATCTCTTTCCACTGCCAGAAAAGTGAACAGAGTTTACCCAAAGTCACCTGTTAAAAGTGCAAAACCCATTACAACTTTTGTTAAATCTGCACAAACAGGGAATAAGACTTTTTATGAAAAGAAGGTTTCCTACAACCATAAGTGGGCACCAAAAATTTCAAAGCCAGCAGTTGCCACTGCTAGACCAAAAGTTTCCACTGGTGGTTCTGTAAACAAAAATGGGGTAAAATTGGGTAATGCTGTGAGGGCCTCAACACATTGGGCATGGAAACCTAAAGGAATTAACACCTCAGTCAATCCCAATGGTGTATCAATGACCTTTGACAGATATAACGATATTGATACACGAGGCAGATCCAAGTCATTTGTGGCATGGGTCCCTAAAAGGAACTAATTCCTTTATTATATGCGCAGGGACATTCAAAGCCTAAAGAAGATCAAGGATATTCAGATAGTGGATGTTCTAGGCACATGACTGGCAACAAGTCCTATCTCTCAGACTTCAAACCTTTTGATGGACAATCTGTCAGCTTTGAAGGAGGAATTGTGTGACAATCTATCAAGGCTGGAAACTTGGATTTTGAGAATGTGTATTATGTGAAAGAACTCAAATATAATCTTTTCAGTGTGTCACAGATGTGTGACAAGAAGCACAAAGTTATTTTCTCAGAAGATGAGTGCTATGTCATTTCCAAGGATTATAGGTTACCTGATGAAAGTGAGGTTTTACTTAAAGTCCCTAGAAAAGGCAATCTTTATAGCATTAACATGAAGAATATTGTGGATAATGATGTTGATACTTGCTTAATTGCAAAAGCCACCTTGGATGAACCAATGCTATGGCACAAAAGACTTGGTCATGTTAACTTTAAGACCATCAACAAAATTTTGAAAGATGGCTTAGTAAGAGGGTTACTAGAGAAGGGATTTCATAATGAGCAAACATGTGTTGCATGTCTCAAAGGCAAGCAACATAGAGCATCTTGCAAGAACAAGGCCTATAACTCTATTGCTCATCCTCTCTATATGTTGCGTATGAACTTATTTGGTCCTACATCTGTGAGCAGCATAAATTTGAAGAAATATTGTCTTGTTGTAACTGATGACTTCAGCAGATTTACATGGGTTATCTTTCTAAGAACCAAGGATGAAACTACTGGCATCCTCTAAACTTTTATTACTGAAGTTGAAAACCATGTTGATAAGAAGGTCAAGGTTATCAGGTGTGACAATGGGACAGAGTTCAAGAATAAAGTTATGGATGATTTCTGCAGAGAGAAGGGTATTAAGAGAGAATTTAGTGTTGCTAAAACCCCTCAGCAAAATGGTGTTGCTGAAAGAAGAAACATAACACTGACTGAAGCTGCTAGAACCATGTTAGCTGATTCTAAGCAACCATTGACATTTTGGGCTGAAGCAGTGAATACTGCTTGTTATATTCAGAACAGGGTTTTGGTGGTGAAGACAAAGAACAAGACACCTTATGAGTTATTCAGAGGAAGACCCCCTATCCTGGATTTTATGATACCATTTGGATGTCATGGCACAATTCTCAATACCATTGATCATCTGGGTAAATTTGAATAAAAGTCAGATGAAGGCTTCTTTGTTGGATACTCCATGGCTAGTAAAGCATTCAGAGTGTATAATTTAAGAAAAAAGAAGATTAAAGAGAATCTTCATGTTGAGTTTCTTGAAAATAAAGCTAACAATGCAGGTGCAGGTCCTGATTGGTTATTTGATCTGGATACACTCTCAAACACAATGAACTATGTACCTGTTGCTTCAGGTACTTGGGATAACAATTTTGAAGGTTCAGAAGAATTTCTTGATGATGATGAACCTACTAAAGATTTTGAGGATGATAAAGATCAAATCATAATGCCAATATGGAACTTTGTAGAAAATGATGATGTTGCAAAGAAAGAAGATCCACAACCTTCATCAGCTATTGGAAAAGAAGGTGATGCAGAAGTTGTGAACTTGGAAGCTCAGAACAAGGACATTCCTGAAAACAGTGGTAATCCACTTCCCACTGCTACACCAGAAGTTTCCACTAATGAACCAAATATAGAAAATTCTACTTCTGTTGCTCAGGAAACTATCATAAATGATGTGGAAATCACAAATATGCCTGCTGCATATGATGTTTCACATACTCCTCAAGCTTCAATTCACAAAATACATCCACTTGACAATGTGATTGGTGAATTACAATCAGGAGTGAAGACAAGAAAACAAACAAAGTTGATAAGTGATCATGGATTCATCAGTGAAATTTATGAGTCCAAGAATCATGCTAAGAAGAATGAATGCTTGTTTTTCTGTTTTCTATCACAAGTGGAACCTAAGAATGTGCAAAAAGAACTGGAACAATCAAGCTGGGTAGAAGTTATGTAAGAGGAATTGCTGCAATTCAAGCTTCAAAAAGTCTGGGTTCTTTGTGATTTACCTAATGCAATGAAGGTTATTGGTACAAAATGGGTCTTCAGAAACAAGAAGGATGAAAGAGGCATAGTTATCAGGAATAAAGCTAGACTAGTTGCTCAAGGATACACTCAAGAAGAGGGCATTAACTATGAAGAAGTTTTTGCTCCTGTTGCAAGGATTGAGGCTATTAGATTGTTCCTAGCATATGCATCTTTTATGGGCTTTACTGTATACCAAATGGATGTCAAGAGTTCTTTTCTTTATGGGAAGATGGATGAGGAGGTCTATGTTTCACAACCTCCAAGCTTTAAAGATCCTGAACGTCCTAATAAAGTTTATAAAGTGGTCAAGGCTCTTTATGGCTTACATCAAGCTCCAAGAAAATGGTATGAAACCCTTGCTGCTTATCTATTGAATAATGGGTTTCATAGAGCAAAGATTGATAAAACTTTGTTCATCAAAAAAGACAAAAATGATATCCTGTTGGTTCAAGTTTATGTTGATGATATTATTTTTGGATCCACAAAGCCAGAGATGTGCAAAGAATTTGAGAAGCTGATGAAGGATGAGTTTCAAATGAGTTCTATGGGGGAACTTACTTTCTTTTTGGGACTTCAAGTAAAAAAAAAGAAAAGATGGAATTTTTATCAGTCAAGACAAATATGTGACTGAGATAATTAGAAAGTTCCATTTTACTAATGCAAAGCCTTCAAGCACTCCTGCTAATAAGACTACACATCTTCTCTTGAAGGATGATAGTGGAGAAGAAGTGGATGTTCACACTTATAGATCAATGATTGGTTCTTTGATGTATCTTACATCATCTATACCAGACATTATGTTTGCTGTGTGTGCTTGTACAAGGTATCAAGTCACTCCAAAGACATCACACTTGATTGCAGTGGAGAAGATTTTCAGATATTTGAAGACATATCCTAATTTAGGATTGTGGTATCCAAGAGAATCTCCTATGGAATTTGTTACCTACTCAGATAGTGACTATGTTGGTGCAAGTTTGGATAGATGGTCAACCACAGGAGGATGTCAATTCCTTGGATGTATATTGGTGTCATGGCAGTGCAAAAAACAAACTATGGTGGCTACTTCAACCACTGAAGCAGAGTATGTAGCTACTGCAAGCTGTTGTGCTCAGGTCTTATGGCTTCAAAATCAACTTTTGGACTATGGGTACAATTTCATGAACACCATCATTTTTATTGACAATAGTAGTACCATATGCATAATTAAAAATCATGTTCAACACACTAAAACTAAACATATTGAAATTAGACATCATTTTATAAGAGATTGTTATGAGAAAAAGCTTATCCAAGTTGTCAAAATTCATACTGATGACAACTACGCTGATTTATAATCAAAAGGACTTGATGTGGGTAGTTTTCAGTACATGGTAACAGGTATTGGAATACTTAACCCATAAAATTTTGATGTCTAAGAAATTTTTAGTGTTGAGGGGAGGTTTTTGGTACTTAAATTGTCATATCTGTTTGTATATGTTTGTCCACTAAATTTGGTGCAGCGAATAAAGATAACAGTGGAAAATATAACTCAAACAGTGGAAACAGTTGCTCTCACACTGGAAACAAGAAAAAAAAAATGTAACTTTATTCATCATTCATAACATTCAACAGTTACATTTCAAGAACAGAGAGTACCACCAACAAACACCAAAAACACATATCCTAACTCCTTACACCCTACACCAGCTACTCCATTGGCTTCTTGCCCTTCCCCCTGTAGTCATGCTAATCCTTTTGAGCACTCTTCCTCTTGTTCTCAAAGGTTGACTGCTTCCTTGGGCAAGCAAGACCAAGCACTTGTTTAGGAGGCTTTTGGAGTCTTGCAGGATTCTCTAGGGCAGGCCACTTCATGTTTACCAATGCAGATTCAAGGGCTTGTGTTAGTGCCTGTGGTAACTCCTTGGAAAAGGTGTATGGCTCATCATCATCATCATCAGAAGAGCTGGAGTAAAACTCAAGAGATGGAGTAGGAGCAGGGGTAGAAATCTTCTTATTTGGCTTCATTGTTGTTGAGCTTGAAGCACATGGAGGAAAGTAGTCACCCCATCCTGAAGATTCCTCTGCAAAGTCAGAACAGTAGCTTATCTCCTCTGATGATTCATCAGAAGAGATGTAGATAAGTGGAAAATGGCTCATGGTGTTTATAGGGTTCGTGATAATAAAGAAAAGTTTTGGTGAAGAGTTTTGATGATTCGAGCCCTTTTTATAGGCAAAGTCAAACCCTAGGGACAATTAAGAGGAGTAATAACTCTTATCTGTCTTGGTAGTTTAGGGAAGTAAATATAGATACTATTTACTATATCGGGTTGACTTTGGGAAGATATTTTTAGGGATAGTGGCTTGGTGAAAAAGTAACTTTGGTTAGAGCTTTGGTTATTCATATTATATGATTTATACTAACATGTGCAGGTAAATAACCAAAATTTTTGCTAAGAGTTGATCAAATGGTTTTTGATTCACCATGTCTAATCCACATAAGAATCAACTAGTCCAGAGCAAACGACTACTGGTAAAGACTTAACAAATCTGTTTATGGTTGATAGTTTACCAAAAACTATATGGTCATCAACTCACCATATTCCAAGTGGCGAAGAGTTGGCTAGTCCATAGCAAACGGCTCATTGTAAAGACATATCAAATCCGTTGATAGCTGATAGTTTGCTAAAAACTATGCAAAGAGCAGTTAAACTTTTATAAGATTTTCTTACCACTGCTCTTGAAATTTTTTATGAAAAGTTCCCACTGCTAGTTCACAGTTACAACTGCAAGTGTAATTTTTACCACTGATGAACTAGCCATTGCCACTGTTGTGTCAATAATAATCTTTTTACTAGCCGTTGAGAATAACCGTTTTTCCATATTAATAGGGTTAATTTTTAGTGAATTATCTTCTTACCTATTTTAATTTATTCTTTTCTTAAAGATAAATACTTTCTTAAGATAATTCCAATTGTGCATACTTCTCAAACCCTAATAGTATATATCTTTTATCTCTCACACGGGATGTTCACCATTCAAGTTTACTAACACATTCATACTTTTATCACAAAAAAACTATGGCAAGACTAAACTTTGCAGATGAGCACAACCAAGTGGCCTACTTGCAGAAGTCAAACGACAAGAGTGGCCCTGTTTTTCATCAGATTGTGGACTTTCTTAATACCACCCATATTAGGTATACTTTAACTTTAAATCCAACAATCTATGTCTCTCAAATCAAACAGTTCTGGAACTATGTGGAGTCCATAACCATTGAACAAGGAGACACACATGAATCTGTGGATGCTCTTAGAGCCACAGTGGATGGGGTAACTATTGACGTTACTGAATCATCCTTGAGGGGAATTCTCCAATTGGATGATCTCAATGGTATCATCACATTACCCAATTCAGATATTCATAAACATCTTTCATCAATGGGGTATGATACATCTGATAAAAAGGTTACTTTCAGAAAAGGATGTTTTTGTCCCCATTGGAGATTTTTAATTCATACTCTTTTGCATTGCCTAAGTCCAAAGAAAACTTCTTATGAATAATTCAGTTCAACAATGACTTACCCTTTGGTTTGCTTAGCCACATATAGGACTTTCAATTTTTCAAAGTTAATTTTTAATAGTATGAAAGGCAATGTAAAGAGTTCTTATAAATTTTTGATGTATCCAAGGTTCGTGCAAGCACTGTTAAATGAATTTCCACTGAAACCCCACAAAAGAGTTTATAAAAACCCCTGTCTTAAGCCAAAAGTTTTTCAAAATATGAATAAGTCTTCAGATGGATGGAATGGGGAGTTTAAACCACTTTTTCCTGAAATGCTTTCAAACATTTCATTGGTACAGGGTGAAGATGCAACAATCCTAGTTGTATCCCAACACACACCCACTATTGTTGTTCCACCTATCCAATACACCCCTAAAGTTACTCACACTTATGAGAGGAGGCAAAAACAGCCACCTCCTCCCATCACAACATTACATGATTCTGCACCTTTTGGTTAAGGAACAAGCAGTGGTGGTTCTAGGCTTCAATCTAGTCCAACTAGAGAAGAGTCT